>JAUELO010449119.1:0-13365 GCA_032357855.1 Amphibolips quercusostensackenii | reverse complement strand
GGTGCGCTGCAACTCGTGTACGGAAAAATACATTGCGCTATTACGGCAGCTTCCACCCTCTTTCATACTCTCTGATAGTAATAATAATTAATAACAAATATTAACAAGGCTGACACCAGTGGTGTAACCCTAAAAGAAAAAGTGTCCTGGCGGTACTTTCCATAAACCACATTACCGATTTGAGGGGGGGGGGGGTATAAGTGGAAATAACCAGATATATTTTCGGGTAAAAGTTAATTTTCTTATTGAAAACGCTACTATTAAATTTTTGATTTAGAATTCATCTCGTTTATTTAAAAATTGTATTATTTGGTTAAAAATTAAATTACTTTGTTCAAAATACAACTACTTTGTTAAAAAGTCATATTTTTTTCAAAAATTCAACCACTTTATGGAAAATTCATTTTTTTAGTTAAAGATTTATCTCTGGTTGAAAATTCTACTATTTGATGAAAATTAAGTTCACGTTTGGTTGAAAATATAGTTTTTAAACAAAAAATTAAACTACTTAATTTTTTATTAAAAATTTATCTTTTTCAGTTAAAAATTTAACTACTTGGTTAAAAACCTATCTTTTTTAGTTGAAAGTTTAACTTTTTATTTCAAAATTTATGTATTTTGTTGAAAATTCATGTATTTTGTTGAAAATTCGTCTTTCTTGGTGAAAATATAATCTTTTTGGTTAAAAATATATCACTTTTAATTAAAAATGCAATTGTTTGGTTGAAATATTAACTATTACTTTGTCGAAAACTCATCTTTTTGGTTGAAAATTGAAGAATTATATAGAAAATTCGTTTTTTTATCAGAGTTTTTATCTAAAAATTTAACTATTTCATTTTTGGTTGAAACTTCATCATGTATGTTGTACAAGTTAAAAATTAAAACAGTAGAATTCACAAGCTAAAAAAATGAATTTTTTAGACACAGTTAAATTTTTAACCAAAAAAGATTACTTTTACACCAAAGAATATGAATTTTCTCTTCAAAAAGACGAGAGCTTAACAAAACAGTTAAATTTTCGACAAAAAAAATATGCCTTTTTAACGAAATATTTGAATTTTCAAAAAAATAATTAAATTTTTAACCAAAAATGACAAATTTTCAATAAAATACATGAATTTTCAACCAAACGGTTAAATTTTCAAGCAAAAAGATGAATTTCCAAGCAAAAAAGTGAATTTTGAACCAAACGGATGAGTTTTCAAGCAAAAATATGAATTTCCAACAAAGAAAATTTTTTTTCTGCCGAAAACACTATGATACAAAAAAAAATTTTTTTTCTCTTTTAAAAATATATGCAGAACAGATAAAAATATTTTAAAATATAGGAAAAATGGCTGATTTCACGTTTTATTTAATTTTTACTTTAGCGTATCAAAACATCCTCTTAATATTTCATGGTATGCTAAATTAATGTAAAGGGTTACCGAACATTTTATAGAAAATATTATGTAAAAATAGTGATCATTATTACCAGTTATTTGGAATCAAAATTGATAACTCAATTTTTAACTATACTAAAATCTTCGTGAATATAAAATTAAAAATGTTATCGTGAATTTTAAATATTTAAAAAGTGGCGTTACAATCATTTGGTAATTTTCCCTTTTAAATTTGTAGTTTGAGACAGGTGCGTGTCTAAGATTTTGAAAATTTACTGAATTGTGCTTTTAGATCAAGAACTTTGAGATAATTGTATAAAAGAATTATTATTCGAAGAAAAAGTGGATAATGACTAGAACTTAAAGTGGTCAACTTTTTGGCAATCACACTCAAACACTTCCTTTTTGTAAAAAACAGTTTTAAAAGTTTTACTTTGAAAGCATAAATAAAGCTAGTTCATTTTAAAAACACAAATGAAAATTTTTCACTTTCAAAACATAAATGAAAACTATTAATTTTGAAAACATAAATCAGGGTGTCTAGAGAACCGGGAAATCGGAAGTTAAAATTTTTTCTCTTGAATAGATTGACTGATTATCAAAACTCTACAAACGGAGACAGGATAAAGGCATTTTGTCAATTATTTAAGAAGATATTGCAAAAATATTGCAAATTTAAACTTTTTTTATTAAAATAAAATTTAATCTTAATAAACATTTTACAAAGTAGCTACAAAAAGGTTGGAAAAATTTTTAGACATATCATCTTCAGGAAAATAATAATAAAAATCAAATGAATATATATATATATATTTTTTTTAATAAATCAACAGAAAAAAAGAATAAAATTTTTCAAAATTTTTTTTTCAACTTTAAACATGTTACACCATGCAAGTCAAGATCTTGACAATAATAATGGTGATAAGTTGCTGTAATTTTTTAGAAATTTACCATTAAAATGATCTAAAGCACATTACAAAATTTGCATTATTTTAGACTTTATTTAAATTTCAAGAAAAGGTAGAAATTTGCACTTGTTGAAAATCCGTTGTTTTTAAAAATTGAAAATTTGTTGTTTTTTAATTGAAAATTATTTTTTTTTTACTAAAAATGTAACTATTCCCGTTGAATCGCCATGTTCGTTAAAATTGTATCTTTTTATTTAAGCATTACATTTTTTACTTAAAAATGTTACTATTTAGTTTTTAGTTAAATATTAATCTTAAGTTGAAAATTCATCTTTTTTCTTTAAAACTAAACTATTCCGGTTGGATAATCATTATTTTAATTAAAAATTCATCACTTTTATTGCAAATGTAACTATTTTTTCTTAACTGAAAATGTAAGTAACTATTCCAACTGAATATTCCATAATTTTAGTTGAAAATTAATCTCTTTTTGGTTGAAAATAAATTTTTTTCGTTGAAAATTTAACTATTTAACGTTTGATTAACGATTTATCTTCTTTAGTTGAAAATGCATGTATTTTATTGAAGATTTCGTTTTTTTTTTCGTAGAAATGAATCTTTTTGGTTGATAATTCAAATATTCCAGTTAAAGATTCATAATTTTATTTGAAAATGATTTTTTTTTACTAGAAATTTAACTATTCTATTGTCATTTTTGGAATACAATTAATTTTTATGTTTAAAGAATCATCTTCTTTATTGAAAATTTCAGTTTTCTAGTTAAATAAGCATAAATTTAGTTAAAAATTCAACTATTTGGTTGAAACTTCATGTATTTTGTTGAAAAATCGTCCTTTTTGAAATAAAATTAACCTTCTTGTTTGAAGATACACCTTTTTTGTTGGAAATTCAAGTTTTCCAGTTAAATAAGCATAAATTTAGTTGAAAATTCAACTATTTGGTTCAAAATTTGTGTTGAAAATTAATGCATTTTGTTGAAAAATCGTGCTTTTTGGAATAAAATTAATCTTTTTGTTTGCAGAATCATCTTTTTTGTTGAAAACTCAAGTATTCCAGGTAAATAAACATAATTTTAGTTGAAAATTCATCTTTTTGGTTGAAAATAAAACAAATTGGTTAAAAATTCAACTCTTTTGTTAAAAATTCATTTTGTTTGTTTGAAATTTAAATATTCCAGTTGAAGATCGTCGTTTTGGGTTAAAAATTTATCACTTTGGTTTATTATGTGTTTTCTTTTGTGGAAAATTACTTTTTTCAACTAAAGATTTAACTTCCATTTTTGGTTGAAAATTGATCTTTTTTAGTTTAAAGTTCAACTGTTTGGTCCTTTTTGTAGAAAATTATTTTTTTGATTGAAAATTCAATTATTTGGTTAAAAATTCATTTATATTGTTGAAAATGCAATATTTTTACTTGAAAAGTTAGGAATTTGAAGCGGTTTAAATTGAATTTAATATAGTACCCACATTGATTTTACCTAAATATATATTTAATTTTAAATATAAGATGATAAAATATAAATTTTTTTGAATTATTATCTGAATTCAATATTAATTAAATATTTTATTAATCGATGGGACTAATATATTTAAGAACTTCTTGTAATCTAATATTTTGTCAAAGCTTTCTGAATTAAATTTAATTAAAATTGCTTTAAAAAATGAAAAATCTTTGAATTGTTCCATACTTTGAAAAATTAAAGCTGTAACATGAAAATTTAATTGCCTCATTTAGCCCGCTACAGCCTTATAAAAGAACATTTTTTTTTAAATAAACGTGCCCACATTTTTCAGAAAGGTTTTAAAAATATTTGATAACTATCTACTTTTTCAATTTATTATTATTTAGTAATTTATTAATTTAAGGACGTGTAAGCGTAACCTCAAATTTTTTTTCACATTTTTTTCAAATCCAACTTACGTTTACACGAAAAGCGATATCGAAATGAAAATTTGGTAAATTAAATAAGAAGCATTATGAAACGTTTGTGTGGTCCTAAATTTTTATAATTATGAAAAAAGATACACTAAATTTTCATAATTATAAAAATTTAGGACCAGACACACGTTTCTTAGTTCTTCTAATTTAATTTGCCAAATTTTCAATTTGATATCGCCTTTCGTGTAAACGCAAGTTGGATTTGAAAAAATGCGAAAAAAAATTTTGTTACGCTGACATGGTTTTAAACACTGCACTCGATTTTGATGGTAAGTTGGTTTGATGGTAAGAAAAAAATAACTTCCTTACCGTCAAAAATGAGTATATTATCAAATATTATATTATATATTTTTTCAAACAATTATCATTCTATGTTATTATTATTGTATTTTATTATATATTACTCTAAGCGACGAAGACGCGGTACTTGCAGATTTTATGCGGATGAAACTACACCCGGCGACTGCATCCCGGCATACAGTGTTAGCTGGTGCGTTGCATTTTACAGGCGCAAAAAACACTCAATTCTCAATTACAAAAAAAACAATACAATTTTTCGAAAAAATCGCTATGCTTCCTCCAGTAAAATTGCTTCAAGATTAAGTGGTTAAAATATTACATTAAACAACGCATTTTTGTAGACGTATTATGGATCTGTCGAAAACCCGAGTTATTTGAAGAGCCTTAACGTAATTCTTATCATTTTTCAGTGGATCCGCGATATTTTACTTCTGGGTCATCGTCAGGCATTCGCCTGGATTGATGATTGGTACGACATGACGTTTGAAGATGTGAGGCAGTATGAAGTAAGAATGCAGGCAGAAACAAATGAGAAGGTTCAAGCCAGGATCGAAGGACTGGACTTCAACACGACAGGATCTACTCCAGCTTCACCCAAAACTTCTATACCATCTTCTCCGACCTGCAAAACTCCAACGCAGGAAACGGCTCGGTCCTGGTACTCCTGGTCGTAGCCTCATCCTGACACCTCTAATCAGAATATTGACCATTATTTAATTCTCCTAGAATGAAAAGGATAATTTGTAATTCTCCGGGAGCGTCCATTAATTGTTTAAGGCTTTTTTCGGGCGGAGCGGGTTGAATCCCAGGGATCAGTCTTTCCCCTATTTTTGAAAAACTTCTTCTGTTTCCCTTTTTCTCTTTAAATATACGATATTTAAAAATACAGCATTTGATTTACGCGAGAAATTTCGGATCGGAAAGTAGTCTCGAGTTTAAATTGTAAAATTTTAACTTGAATTTGCTTCAAATTTAGTAAAGAGACTTGGCTTAGAGAAAAACGCCAAGGAACGTTAGTATCGTTCTAAATTTTTGGATTTACAGACAAAAAATAATTAAATTTTTTTCGTATTTTTCGAAATTAATTATTGAAAAAAAGAAAAAATATGTCGTAAATTTTCTTTTCGTAACAAAAAAAATTGTTTAGAGCTTCCGCTAGGCCTTATTAGGTGTGCAGATTAATTTTTTTCAAATACAAATATAATGCTTAAAAATTCTTTCACCTCTAAAAATATTGGTTATTTATTGATGAGTAAGCCCTACATTTTTTGAAATGAAAAAGATTTTAAAGTTGTTATCAAGCTTAGAATAAGAAAATTAAAAAAATAATTCTCAAACACTTTTTTCTCTGGAATAATATTCACAGAATGTCTTCTACAATATAAACAGATTATTTTCTATTGTGAAGAAATTAAAAATATTTATAGCTGATGAAAACAAAGCATGTTGAATTTTGATATACAAATATAATACACAATTTTTTAATTTGCAACAATTGAATTTTCAACTGTAGAAAAGTCAATTATAAATTCTCTTTAATTTCAGACAGTTCAAAATTCATTTTTTAATTTTCTTCAATTTCAAACATTTCAAAATGCAATTGTTTTAAATAATTTAAATTGAAGAAAACCTAAAACTTAATTGTTAAAAATCGAATTTGTAACTTTGAAAATTGAAGAAAATGAAATTTTCAGTTGTTGAAAATTGAATAAAATCGATAATTGAATTATTAACAGTAGAAAATTTAACTGTTGAAAATTAAGGAGAATTGAAAAAAATGATAATTGAATTTTCTTTCATTTATAATAGTTGAAAATTCAATTTTCAATTTTCTTTATTCTTCAGCATTTCGAAATGCATATGCTCTAATTTGAAAAAAAAACGGAAATTCATTTGTTGAAAATTAAGGCAAATTGAAAATTCAATTTTCAATTTTCAAAATTGAAGAAAATAGATTATTAAATTTTGAACAGTTATAAATTTGATTGTTTTAAATTGAAGAAGGCTGAAAATTCCATTGTTAGAAATTGAAGACAATTGGTACTTGAATTTAAAAAAAAAAGTAAAAATTGAATTGCTGATAATTGAAGAAAATTGAATATTCAACAGTTGAAACTTGGAGTAAATTAAATTTTCAACTGTTGAAAAATGAAGAAAATTGATAATTATTAACAGAAAATTCAACTCTGTTGAAAATTGAAGAAAACCGAAAATTTAAGTGTTAAAAATTGAAGAAAACTGATATTAAATTTTTAACAGATAAAAATTTAATTGTTTTAAATTGAAGAAAACAAAATATCCTAATCTTAAAAATTGTAGAAAATTAAATTTCAAACTGTTGAAAATGGAAAAAATTAATAATTGAATTATCAATAGTAGAAAATTCAACTGTTGAAAACTAAAGAAAATTGAAAGTTGAATTATTAATTGTTGGAAATTGAAGCAATTTAATAATTGAATTATCAAGAGTATAAAATTCAACTGTTGAAAATTGAAAAGAATTGAAAATAGAATGATTAACGGTTGAAAATTGAAAAAAATTTATCATAGAATTTTCAACAGTTGATTTTTTTTTAATTTGTAACAGTTAAAAATTCAATTTTAGCCCATTTTCTACATTTGAAAATGGAATTGTCTTAAATTGAATAAAACTAAAAAATTTAGTTCTTAAAAATTAAAGAAAATTAAAAATTGAATTTTCAGCAGTAGAATTTTTTTCAGTTTCCAAGAGTTGAAAAATCAATTTTCTTCAATTTTCAACATTTGAAAATGCAACTGCTTTAAATTGAAAGAAATTGATGATTTAATTCTTGAAAATTAAAGAAAATTGATCATTTAATTTTCCAGAGATGAAAATTTGATTTTGAACAACTAAAAATTTAAGAGAATTGTTAAATGAATTTTCAATAGATGAAAAATTGATTGTTAAAAATTAAAGAAAGTTTAATATTCCAATGTTTAAAATTTGAGAAAAGTTAATTTTCAACTGTTGAAAATTGAAGAAAATTGAAACTTCAATTAATAATAGTAGAAAATTCAACGTTTGAAAATTGGAGGGAATTGCAAACTGAATAACTAACTTTTGAAACTTGAAGAGAATTGGAAATTGAATTGTTAACTGTTGAAATTTGAGGAAAATTAAAGAAAATATGATAATTAAATTTTCAGCAGTTGGATTTTTTTTAGTTTCCGATAGTTCAAAATTCAATTTTCTTCAATTTTCAACATTGAAAATGCAATTGTTTTAAATTAAAAGAAGCCGATAGTTTAATTCTTGGAAATTGAAGATAATTGATAACTGAATTTTCAACATATGGAAATTAAAGAAAATAAAAAATTCCAATGTTGAAAATTGGAGTAAAGTTAATTTTCTACTATTAAAAACTGAAGAAAATTGATAATTGAATTATCAGTAGTAGAAAATTCAGCGGTTGAAAATTGGAGATAATTGAAAATCGAATTATGAACTGTTGAAAACTGAAAAAAATATATAATTGAAGTTTCAAGATCTGGATAATGTTTTTTGGCAAATTTAATCATGCAATAGACTTTTAGCAGGGAATTTATGAGAAAAAATCCCAACTCTGATCGTCTCCTTGTAACATTATCCAATTAGTAAAAAAAATTCTTTAATGTTCTCATTCGTCAAAAAATCATTTAACATGATTTAAAACCAGTTCCTATAAAAAAATCGTTTCTTTACTACATGTAAAAATAAATGTGCATAGAATATTTTCCATATTTTTCCTTTTTTCATGAATAAATTACCCTATTTTCCTTTTTTTATTTCTAAAGTAAGTTTCCCGAAGGCGCGCATCGTGCGATTTTTTCGAATTTTGAAAAAATACAACTTTTTGCGGCTTTTTAAAAAAATGTGACTAATCGACTTTTTTCCGTATTTCTTAGAAGTTTTTATTTTATTCACAATGCAAACTTTAAATTTTTAAGCTGGGAAAAATGGTGCCGTTTCAATTAAGATCATTAAAAATCGAATACTTTCTCATTGAAGCTTCATTCTGAGGAAATTTTTAATTATGGTAATTAATGGACGTTCCCTTAACGTATGTAAATAGCCTCGACGACTTGTCACAATTCCGAAAACCTTATCGAAAAACTCTACTGAAATACACTAGGCACTATAGAACAAGTACATAATTTAAGTCCATGTAATACTTTCCTGATTCCTACTTTACTGACATTTTCTCACAGGTTACGTCTATGGAAATTGAGATATCCAAAAATTGTGGAAATTGCATAAAATACAGCAAGGAACGTTAGTATGCTTATGAATTTTTGGATTTACTAAATAATAATTATTAGAATTTTTTGGAATTTCTGCGATAAATTTTGTTTTAAAATCAGCGAATGACTTTTTCAAATTTTTTTATGGACTAACATGTTTTTTTATTGAATTATCATGTAAAATTATGTAAATATTACATTTTTAAGACTTGTTTTTAATACAGAATTCGCTTTTTTTTTAGTTCCCAATAGTTCAAAATGGAATTTTGATTTTTCAACGGTTTAATTTTCAAGAGTTTAATTTTAATTTTTTTTTCAGTTTTCAACTGCTGAAAATTCAATTTTCAATTTTATTTAATTTTTCGAGGAAAAACACTAACATAATCAAAAATTTCTTAAAATATTTTAAATCTGGTTCAAATTATAACGTTTTTTTTGTTTTAACATACCAATTTTCGTTTTCAAACGTCAAAATAGCTTAAAATTGTTGAAAAATTATGAACTTTTTTTGAAATATAATGATTTTTCATTAAAAATGTAAATTTCTGACAAAAAACACTAGCAGAATCCGGAATTGTTGAATTTTGTACATTTTATTATTTTAAAAAAATCATTGGATATAAATATCTAATAATTTTTGTTTAATAAAACCAATTTCAGGTGAAACACGCTAGAATAACCTAAAATTGTTAAATTATAAACTCTAATAATTTTTTATTAAAAAAGTAAATTTACGACGAAAAACACTAGCAGAATCCGAAATTGCTGAAGCTTGTAACTGTTATTATTTTAAACAAAAATTATTTGATTTTAATCTAATGATTTTTGTTCAAAAATTTCAATGTCCGTTAAAATTGATGTTCACACGAAGAAATATCGAATTGAAAGTTTGTAAAATTGAATAAAAGACACTAAAGAACGTTCCCATGATACTACATTTTTAGAATTACAGCAAAAATTGTTTAGGAATTAACTTTATTTTGTAATTATAGAAATTTAGGACAATACAATCGTTATTTATTGCCTTTTATATAATTCCCCAAATTTTCAACTGAATATCTCAATTCGTGTGGACGTGAGTTGCTGCCAAAACTGTCGATAATGTAGGAATCGCGTAAATATTACATAGCCTTAAGGCCATGAGGTAACCTCTAAAAAATTTTCACATTTTTTTTGCCCTACTTACGTTCACACGAAATGAGATACCGAATTAAAAATTCGGAAAACTAAATGAAAAGTAGTAATCATAAAAAATTGTTTTTATTTGCAAAATAAAATCTTGAGGTTACCTTCATAGGTCCTAATGATGAAAATTTTGTTTCGTGGGCAGAAACTCTTTTTGCAGACAGAGTTTCGTGAAAGCAAATATGTTATCGTAAGATGAAAATCTTCGTTAATGGCACGTGGTCAAAAGTGCCAAATTCACGATATCTGTGATAAGGCCCAGGTGAAAAAATCCACGTAGAAATCCGCGTTGTTTCCTTAATTCACGTGAAATTCCTCATATAGGTTTTAACGTGAATTTTTATAATTTAGCACCCAAGTTTCACGTAGAGTTGCTTCACCCGCGTGGAAATCCACGTAGTTTTCTTAATTCACGTGAAAATCAATGTGGAATACCTCGCGGAATTCCTTGTGGATTTCCACGTGAATTTTTTTGACTTTGAGACTTAAATTTCCCGTGGAATTACACACATATCACCACGTGGAATTCCTTCACCCACGTAAACTTTGGCATTCTTTCCTTAATTCACGTGGAATGCCTCGTAGATTTTTATGTGATTTTTTCAGTTTAGCAGCTAAGTTTTATGTGTAATTCCACGCATATCCCTACGTGGAATTCCTTCACTTACGTGGAAATCCACTTAGTTTCCTTAATTCACGTGGAAATACCTATCGAATTCTTCGTGGATTTCCACGTGAATTGTTTCAATTTAAGATCCGAATTTTACGTGGAATCCCACGAGATTTCCTTAATTCACGTGAAATTTTACGTGAATTTTTTTTAATTAATATCTGACTCACACGTGGGATTCCTTAACCTACGTGGAAATCCACGTAGTTTCCTTAATCCGCGTAAATTTCCTCGGAAATTTCTACGTGAATTATATCAATTTAGCCCCCGAATTTGACGCGGAATTGCACGCATAACATCACGTATATTTCGACGTAGTTTCCTTAATTCACGTGGATTTCCGCGTAAATTGTTTCAATTTAGCACACGAATTTTACGTTGAATCTCACGCATAACCCTGTGTGTAATTTCTTAATCCACGAAGTTTTTTTAAATCACGTAGAATCCCATGTGGATTTCCACGTATATTGTTTCAAATTAACACCCGAATTTAAGGTGGAATTCCAGTGAATTTTCACGATAAATGTTTCAAATTAGCACTCGAATTTCACATAAAATTCCTTACATAACCACACGTGGAATTCCTGAATGCACGTAGTTTTTTTAATTCACGTCAAAATTCACGTTGAATTCCTTGTGGATTTCCACGTGAATTGTTTCAATTTAGCACCCGAATTGTACGTGGAATTTCTTAACCTACGCGAAAATCTGCGTAGTTTTGCTAATTCACGTAGAATTCGTCGTGGATGTCCACGTGAGTTGTTTTAATTCAGCACTTGATGTTTACGCGGAATTCCACGCATAACCCCATGTAAAATTCCACGTAGTATTATAATGTCACGTGGAATTCCTCCTGGGTTTTCTTTTAAATTGTTTCAATGTAGCAACGTAGTGTAAGTGGAATTCCACGCAGTTTCCTTAATTCACGTTAAATTTGTCGTGAATTTTTACGTAAATATATTAAATCTAACTTTCGAATTTCACGTAGAATTCCACGCAAGCCCACGTGGAATTCCCTAACCCACGTAAAAATCCACGTAGTTTCCTGGGGTGGAATCCCTCGTGGTTTTCTACGTGAATTGTTTTAATTTAGCATCTGAATTTCACGTTAAATCCCTCACATAAACTCACGTAAAATTCCATAACTCACATGAAAATCCACGTAGTTTCCGTAATTCAGGTAAAATTCCGCGTTGAATTACACGCAAAAACTCGCGTGGAATTTCCTAATCCACGTGAAAATCCGCGTAGTTTCCTTAATGTACGTGGGTTTCCTTGTGAATGGTTTCAATTTAGCACCTGAAGTGCACGTGGAATTCCACGCATAACCCCACGTAGAATTCCCTAATCCTTGTAGTTTTCTTAATTCACTTCAAAATTCACGTGGAATTCCTTGTGGATTTTTGCGTGAATTGTTTCATTCTAGTATTAGAATTTCACGCGGGATTCCGTTTATAACCCTACGTGGAATTCCCTATTTTAAATGGAATTCCTTAACCCGCGTGGAAATCCACGTAGTTTCCTTAATTCACGTGGTATTCTTCGTAGATTTTCACATAAATTGATTTAATTTAGCATCCGAAACTTATGTAGAATTCCACGCATAAGCCGACTTGGAATTCCATAACCCTTTAAAAATCTATGCTAGTTCGTTAATTTTTGTTGGGATTCTTCGTGGATTTCCACTTGAATTGTTTTAATGTAGCACCCGAATCGTACGTGGTGTTCCACGCATAACCTCTCTGTGGAATTCCTTAATCCACGTTGTTTTATTAATCCACGTCAAAATTCACGTTGAATTCCTTAAGGCTTTCCGCGTGAATTGTTTCAATTTAAGACTCGAATTCCACGCCGAATCCCGTTTATAAACCCACGTGGAATCCCTAACCCACATGGAAATCCACGTAGTTTCCTTCATTTACGTGGAATTCCTCGTGGATTTCCACGTGAATTGTTTCAATTTAGAGAGCGTTCAAGTATTACGTAACGCAATTTTTTCTGACCCCCCCTACGTAACGCTTTTTATATTGTAAGTGTATGTGACTTTAACATTAGCTTTACTTTAATTCATGTAAAATTCCTCGTGAATTTTCACCTAAATTGTTTAAATTTATCATCCGAATTTCACGTGGAATTCCACGCATACGCCCACGTGGAATTCCTTAATCCATGTGAAAATCCATGTAGTTTCCTTGCGTGGAATTCCACGTGAATTGTCTCAATTTAGCATCCGCATTTCACGTTAAATTCCTCGCATAAGCCCACGTGGAATTCCATAACGTACGTGAAAATTTTCGTAGTTTCCGTAATTCAAGTGGAATTCTACGCATAACCTCGCGTAGAATTCCCTAATCCACGTGAAAATCTATCTAGTTGCCTTAATTCGCGTGGAATTTCACGCATAACCCCATGTAGATTTCCACGTAAATTTTTTCTCCTAGGATCATAAAATTGCGATTCTTATTTGAATTATTTCAAATAATAGAAAATTATTTCTACTTCTCTTTTTTTGAGCGCTGAAAAAAGATGTTGAGATGGCAGCTAAATATTACGCTTATTGATCGTGTTTTCTAAGCATTATCGTATATTCTAGTACTAGTGAAAGTAACGATTACTACAGATTAGGATGCGATAAATTTATTGTCAAATTATAATTTGATCCGTCCTAAAAGAAAAAATGGTCTTCCGATGTAATAGATTTAAAAAACGTCTGTTT
>JAUELO010449113.1:0-13365 GCA_032357855.1 Amphibolips quercusostensackenii | reverse complement strand
TTTGTACTGTAATAAAATTAATGAAATTTAATCTAAGAAATACCTAATTTCTTGAAATAATTTATTATTAATGTAAACATTACAAGTACATTTCTTATAATTTCAAATACACCCGTGATTTTAGGGGTACATGTGCAGTTGAAAAAGTCGCTGTCTGTTGGCATCCCTGGACAAGCAAACTCGTGCGTATCTTGAAGTTATTGCCGTTATTGGAGCAATTTTAATGAACAAGGGCAAGGGATATCAAGTTATTTTAATCAAAAATGTTATACTACGGTTTAAAATTAAGTATTGACCATAATATTGCTTGTTAATAATTAATTGAAATTCAAAATCCTTGTCATGGTTCCAAAGTTTCACATTGGTGGCGCTGCGCATGTCGTAGCTATCCAATCTGTCTTTCCTCTACGACGTTTTCAGACGTTTTATAATTTCAAACTGTCAAGTGTTTTGCAAGGTGTTTTCTTGAAAAATAGTGATGCGCTTTTGGATATTGCTGTCTTCGAGTGTTCAAGGCAAGCGAGCGATAGAGGTGATTCAGTATCCGGACCGATTATGCAAAAGGAAGCTCTTATATTTAACGAGACGCTGACCGGTCCGCAAACGCTTTAAGTACGTAATCAGGAAAAAAATTTATTTTAACGTGTAACAGCAAACTTTCTTTCACATTTGCGTTAAATAATTAGTTTACCCGTGTCTCCATATTAAAAAAAAAGATTTTCAAAATATTTTTTACAACGCAAAAACTCGACCGTAAATGGTTCATCATACGCCCTTGACTGTTTACTTTCCAGCGGGCCTCTCTAGTTGTTTTCGTCAGCCCCGAAATATTTACAGAATCCAGGTTTCACTATACTTAAGCACAAGAGATTTTAATGGTATTTTAAATAACTAGAAACTTGTGTGCACTGCGAGCGCACTAATTAACTTTTCTTTAAAAAAAAACTCGATTAATTTTACATCATTTTGTTACAGATTTGACAAAAAAAATTATGTATGATTTGAGAATGTTCTATATGATTTACAGAAGTTTCTCTTATATTATAGTGCAAAAATTCCAGTAAATTTAATATAAACAACAGACCCTTTTTTATTTATTAGCAATTCTTTAAATTAGCAGATTATTTTCGTATTAATAGAATATAATTCAGCACGTGTGTAATAATCCGATAGAGCAATATTAATTTTTTTTAATATTTAAAAAACATAAAAAATACATTTTAATGTATTTCTAGATGAACCATTCATCAAGATAAAATGTAATTCGACAATTCAAATTTGATTCGAATTTTCTATAAGATTTTATTACCTACATGTTTTTGACATATTTGTCACAAAAATTTATAATCTTATTTTATTTTTCTGTTAAGAATTTAATTTTGCAGTTTAAGAGTAAAAAAATGTAACATTTGTGTATATGTTGACGCTGAGAAACATTTAGGATCAATAATTCAAGATTTAACTCAATCAAGCTATACATATACAGCAGTATTTTAATTTATATTTGACGTAAGCATGAGTACCTTCATTGTTAAATAACAGTTAAAGTAGTGTTTGTACAATAATTAGAAAATATCCATTTTTCTATATTCATATTGCATTATATAAATTTAAATAATTATTTTTGAAAACCAAAACATACCGCAAATGTTTAAATTCTGATGTTTCTACTAAAAATTTTCATCATGTGAATTTTACGTTGATTTCGGAATTTTTTCTCTTAATATAACAATTTGATTAAATTTAAAAGATTTTTGCCATTTATGAATAGCGACTGAAAAACTTTTTTTGGTTTGAAATTCAACTACTTAGTTGGAAGTGGAACCAATTAGTTTAAAATCCATTTTTTTTGTTCAAATGAAACTTGTTTAATTATAATATTGTTTAATCTTTTAAGTATAGAAACCTTTTCCTTTATTCAAAATTCAACTTTTTGGTTAAATTTTTTAGTAAATAATTTTTTTACTAAAAATTAGGGCATTACATGTTTGGTTGAGGATTCATTTTTTCAGTTTAAAATTTCACTATTGGGCTGAAAATTCTTTTACAAATTAAAAAAAAAATTTGTTAAGATTCATATATTTTGTTTAAAATTTATCTTTTTTTTTTGTAGAAAATGAATCTTTTTTGTTAAAAATGTAGCATTTTAGTTGAAAACTCATTTCTTTGGTTAAAAATTAGTTCTCTTTAAATTAATTTTTTAAACTGAAAATTTATCTATTCCACATTTTGTTAAAAAATATATTTTTCGGTAGAAATTGAATCTTCTTTATTGAAAATATATTTGTTTGGATGAAAACTTTTTTATCCAACTGCAAATTTATCTATTTTATTTTGCAAAAAAAAAATATCTTTTTTATTTAAAATTAAATTATTTCATTGAAAAACTTGTATTCTTTGGGTTAGAAATTCAACATTTTGGATGAGATATTTTTTTTTACTGACCGAAAAATGGTTAAAAATTTAACTCTCTTGTTTAAAATTCCTATTTTTGGTTTAAAAATTCTTTTTTTTTTGTTACAAATTAATTGCTTTAACTAAAAATGTTATTATTTCCTATTTGGTTGAGAGTTTATATTTTTCATTTAAAAACTTAACTATTTGGTGGAAAATTAATTAATTGTACGTACATCTTACGTAATTTATGGATGACCCCTTATAAACATTTGTATAACTGTCGTCACTAAAACTATTGAAAATACATTTTTAAACGAAATTATTTTCCAATTATATTATTAATCTCCTAGCTGTAAGGTTATTTTTATACCGAAAAGAAAAATTTTATAACAGTCAGGGAAAAAGTAATGGGAATCCTTTTCTTCTATTATTATGTTAAAAATAACGCAAAGTTAACTTTCTCACTCAATACGGCTCAATTTTAATTTAAAAAAATTTGTTCAGTTTTATTTTCTTACTAAAAAATGACATTAATCGTAAAGTTACTGATTAAAAGGTCAATCAATCATTTGAAAAGTTGGCATTTTTAAGTTTCGAAAATGTCAAAATAACAGGCGTTTCGAAATTTCAGGTTTTGGTAAGAAACTTAATTCACATAACTCATTAATTAAACAGTTTAATCAGTAAGTTTAAAATTAGTATATAGAAAAGAAAAAAAAAAGGTTCAATTTTGGATTTAGGGAAAAAAAATTGAACTAATTAATGCAATTTTCAAAATCTGATGTTAATTTCCTAAATTTAATCATTAGAAAAAAGTACTTTTTTAAGATATTCACTTAAGATTTTTTAAAATCTCTTTAGTCTCTGAAAATTATTATAAACATTTGTTAAGCTAAATCTTTTTAGTTTTTAAAAATCTGAAAAAATTGAAAATACTTAATCGATATTATGTTAAAATATTTAATTTTCAATATCTTAACTATTTTCATGAATAACTTATACATGTATAGTGTACATAATTTAAATCAGTTAATTTAAACATTAAAAATGTAGTTGAAAACGTTTTAACCTTCTGAAAATCTTTCCAAATTATTCAAATTCTTCCAAAAACTTTCTTAAAATTCTATAAAATAAAACAAAATTGCCTTCAAATCTTCAGGATTCTGTTTTGTCAATTTTGAAAATCTTTTGAAATGTTTCAAAGTCTTTTTAAATAATTTTCTTAAAATTTATTTTTCAAAATAAAAAGTCAGTTTAAATAACCCAATGAATTTGAAAAAAATATTTTTTATTATGTTTAAACCTTTTAAAGTGCTTAAGAGTCTTTAAAATGTTTATTTACAAATATATTCAAAAATGTAAATTTTTTAACTTTTTAAAAATCTTTTTACGTTTTACATTTATCTTTAATCTTTTTAGAAGTTCTAAACATTTCTTATACTCAGCCGAATTTTTTATAAGACTTTATAATCTTGTTAACTGAACATTTTTGCTTTAAAATCATTTCTGTATTTTTTTTCGAAATCTTAGAAAATAATATAAGATATTCTAAAATATTTGTCAATTTTACATTGAAATATATTTCTTTGAAAAAAATCATTATGAATTTTTCCAGGAATTAAATTTTTTCTTAGTATTGTGAAAACTTAAAAATCTTTACAAAAATTTATTTTAGAACTTCAAACTGTCACTTAAACTTGATTGAATGTTTTATAAAACTTTGTAATCTTGCTAATTAAAAATGTTTGCTTGAAAATTGTCCATATTCTTTTTCAAAATTTTAACAAATAATTTAATTGTTTAATATTTTAAATATATTTTAACAAAAAAAGATTGTAATTTTCAATAAAAAAACAGTTGAATTTATGTGAAAAAAATGATTTTTTTAAAAATATCAGAATCCTCAACCAAGAAAAAATTAATTTTTACCAGTTGCATTTTTAAAGAAAAAAAATTATTTTTTCTAAAATAGACGAATTTTCCATAAAAGAATTTAATTTCTTAACATAAAAATATGAATTTTTAAGGAAATTGATTAATTCTTACCAAAAAAGATAAATTTTTAACAAAATAGTGATATTGTTAACAAAAGACATGATTTTGTAACTAAAATTATGTTTCAACAAAATTTTGGAATTCTCAACCAAAACAGATAAATTTTCAAACCAGCAAGACGAATTTTCAAACAAATAGCTCAATTTTTAATCAAAAAAAGTTTTCTAGCCAAGAAAGAAAATATTTTTCACCCAAATTATAATTTAAGGGGACAAATGGTTTTGAATACAAAATACAAATTTTAAATAAATATTTCTTTTCAGGTTTATTTGCTCGTTTGTTGTTAAGTTTATAGAAATATCATTTTTGTGAGATTCTTGAGAAAATTTAAGAAGAATTTTAGAAAATTCAAATGTCTAAAAAGGTCAATAAAATTTTTTTATACTGCAGGATTTTGCAAAATTCAAAAAAAATTTCGAGTCAGTTTAAAAGACATGTAAGGCATTTAGAAGTTTTAAAAATAAATATATTTTATACTGATTAAAATTATTCCTAAAATGTTGAAAAATCTTTGGAAATAAACATTTTTTATGGATATTTGTAGAAATCTTGTTAAATGTTTCAAAACCTATTGAAATTTCCTCTAAAAATTAATTTTTCAAAATGAAAAAAAAAACATAAAAAATTTTCTCAGGAATCTCAAGAAAAGTTTCTCATTTTCTTAAAGCCTTTCGAACTTCTTAAAAGACTTAGAAATTTTTTTCGAAATCTTCAAGGATTTACATTTGGTTTTGAATTTCTGTAAATCTTTTCAAAATTAAAATTATTTGTTAATCTTTTCTAAAACATTCAAATGGTCTGAATATCTTTCAACATTATTTGAATTTTTTCGAAAAGATTTAAAAAATTTTTTTAAATATATAAAGTCCCTCCAAATCTTCCAGTTTCTGTTTTGACAATTTTAGAAATTATTTAAAATGGTTTGAAATCTTCGATAATTGTCTCTTGGAATTAATTTTTTAAAATAAAAAATCAATTTAAATTATCCCATGAATTTTAAGAAATATGTTTCATTATCGTGAAACCTTTCAAAATGATTTGAAAACTTTAACATTTTTATTTACAGATATTAATGTGATCCATGGAGCATATTTTCACCAAAAAAGATTTTATTTTTAAATGATGAAACAGTTAAATTCATCTATGAAAATACGAATTCTCGAAAAAATATCTCAATTCTGAACCAAATAAAATTCATGTTTACCAGTTGCATTTTTAAACAAAAAAGATGACATGTTTTCCAAAAGAGACGTATTTGATACAAAACAGTTTAATTTTGTAACGAAAAAAAAATTTAAACAAAATAGATTAATTTGCTACCAAGAATATTTATTTTTTACCAAAAAGACAGATTTTCAACGAAGTAGTAACATTGTCAACCGAAGAGATGAACTTTTGATTGAAATAATGAATCTTCAGTGAAAAAATATTAATTTTCAAGCAGTTGCATTTTCAACCAAAAAATAACGAATTGTCAAGAAAATGGTGGAATTATGAACAAAACCAGATTCATTTTTAAACAAAAAAGACGAAGTTTCAAGCAAATACGACACAAAAATTTCGAATAAGCATTCCTATTGTATGATTATTTGTTTATTTGTTTTCTTAGCTATATAAATATATAATTTCCCTAAGATTCTTAAGAAAATTTAGAAAAATGTATGATTTCAGATATGTCGAAAAAGTATTATTTTTTTTATTTTTCAGGATTTAAAAAATTTGTATGAAAAATTTAAGTCAGTTCAAATGATTTTAAGGACTTTCAAAACTTTAAAGATTATATTTTAAATCTTTTGAACTGTTTTGAAACCTTTTGAAAATATCATTAAAAGTTAATTTTTCAAAATAGAAAGTCATTGAAAATTTTTCCAGGAATCTCAAGATAAGTTTTTTATTTTCTTAAAACCTTTCAAACTTCTTAAGAAGTTTCGAATTTTCTTCAAAATCTTGAAAAATTTACATTTTGTTTCAAATTTTTGAAAATTCACTCAAATTTCAAATTATTCTTTAACCATTTTCAACGCTTTTAAAGCTTTTAAACCTTCTAAACATCTTCTAAAAATATTCGAATTTTTAAAAATATTTTGTTAAAATTGTGAAAAATCAACCAAATTGCCTTAAAATCTTTCAGATTTTGTTATGACAATTTTAGAAATCTTCTTAAATATTCTTTTTAAATTAATTATTTTAAAGAAAAAATCAGTTTAAATATATCCGTGGATTTTAAGACAATTTTGCCACTTTCAAAATCTTTAGGAAGCTTGAGAAATTTCATTTCCAAATATTAAAAAATGTATATTTTTTTAAACTCTCTTAAAAAATTAATGTTTTAAACTTATAAATTAATTTTTAATCTTTTTAAAACTTCTGAATGTTTCTTAAACTCACTTGAATATTTGATAAAACTTTGTTATCTCTCTAATGGACAAATTTTGCTGTGAAAACCACATTCTTTTTTGAAATTTTATAAAATAATTTTAAATGCCTTAAAATCTTTGTATTTTTCCTTAAAACTCATGTTCCAAAATAAAAATCAATTTAAATTCGAAACGGAATAAAATTTTTTTTTATTATCTTGAAACTTTTTAAAATTCTCAGATGTTCTTTATTTTCGTACATTTTGTATATTGAACTGCTAATCACCTTTATTTCGTTTATTATTATTATTATTGAATATAAAGTTTAGATAAACTTACATTTCTCATAACCCTGAAGTTTGCAAACTTTATATTTTGAACAGGAGAAAGAAACGACAGCTTCATTCAATCATGAACGCGGGTTTCCCGGCAACAATAGTTTTAAATTCTTTTGAGTAATTTAGAGATGGTTTCGAGAAATAATCGAAAATGGCTTCATGCACTTTTTAATAATTGAACAAGTAGCAAAAGCGCAATACGCGCGCGCATGCATTTTTTTAACATCTCGACAGAGGTGTTATGTTTTGTGTATCAACAATAAAAATTCTTTTGAAATCAAAAACTTTGAATCAAAAATTTGAAATAAATTTAACGATTTTTTTAAAACTGTTTAAAGTTGTGGAAAACATTAATTTTTGTGTTTTAAAGTCTTGAAAACCTTTGTTCATTGATTATTATTATTAAATTATTAAGTATATTATTTAGATAACATAAATTATATTTTAACTGTACAAGATTTTGATTTTGAATAAAAAATAGTTGAATTTATACCAAAAAAGACCAATTTTTAACAAAACAGTTGAATCCTCAACCAAAAAAAATTAATTTTCATCAGTTGCATCTTAAACCACGAAAATATGAATTTTTTATCGAAATAGGTGAATTTTATACCAAAAAAAGGAGAGAAACTTATAACTAAATAGTGACATTGTCAACCAGAGAGATAATTTTTTAACTCAAATAATGAATTTTTAATAATAAAAAAATTATTAATTTTTGATAAAGTAGTTGAATCCTCTACGAAAAAGATTAATTTTTAATCAGTTTCATTTTTAACCGAAAAGACGACTTTTCAACAAAATCGTTTAATTTAAAAAAAGAATAAAAGTTTCTGTTATGTTGTAAAAGTATATTTTTTTATTTTACAAGATTTTTTAAAATTTCAGAAACAATTCGAGTCAGTTTGAAATATATTTAGGTTTTTTTCTAAAAATATGTATCTTTTAAACTGACTCAAATTATTCCTAAAATTTTGAAAAGTCTTTCAAAATTGAAAAAATTTCCGATTTTTATTGAAATTTGTAGAAATCTTTTGAAATGTTTCTAAACCTTTTAAAATTTTCTTTCAAAATTAATTTTTAAGAGTGAAAAGACATTAAAAATCTTCCAACGAATCTCAAGAAAGTTTTTTGTTCTCTTGAAGCCTTTCAACTTCTCAAAAAGCTTCGAAAATTTGTTCGAAATCTTCAAAAATTTACCTTTTTTGTTTCGAATTTTTGTAAATTCGTTAAAAATTATATTTAATCATTTTCAAAACATTTCAACCTTCCCAATATCTTTTAAAATTATTCAAATTTTGCAAAAATGTTTTTAAAATTGTAAAAAATAAAAAAAATGCCTTCAAATCTTTCACATTGTTTTAAAAAAATTGGAAATCTTTTAAAATGTTTTGAAGACTTTTTTAAATTTTCTCAAAATTAATTTTCGAACATAAAAATTCAGTTTAAATTATCTCATGAATTTTAAGAAGTTTATTTGTATCGTAGAACCTTTGAAAATCTTTAAGAAACTTAAAAAATTTTACATAAAAATATTTATAAATGTAAATTTTTTAAACTTTTCAAAAATGTATTTAACTTTTAAATTAATTTTAAATGTTTTAAAAACTTTTAAATATATCTTAAACTTTCTCGAATTTTTCATGAAACTTTCCAATCTTGCCAACTGAACATTTTTGCTTCAAAATCGTCCACATTCTTTCTAGAAATTTTAAGAAACAATTTAAGATGTTTTGAAATATTTGTCCATTTTCTCCTAAAATTTTTTTTTCGTAATAAAAAGTTCGTTTAAATTTTCAAGCAATTTTAAGCAATTTTATTTAATTATCGTGAAACCTTTCAAAATCTTTGAAAAGCTTCGAATTTTTCATTTCCAAATATTAAAAATCTAGATTTTTGCTAACTTCTTTTAAATATTTTCAAGTTTTAAATTAATTTTTAATCTTCCTTTTTAATATTTTTTTAATCTCTCTTTTTTAATGATTGAAAATTCATCTTTTTAGTCAGAAAATAAGCTATTTTGTTAATAATTCGTTTTTTCTTCAGATTTAAATTAATTTTATTTATTGAAAATTCAACTATTACAATTGAAAATGTTTTATCAAAAATTTTGGTCAAATTTTTTAGTTAAATATAAATTTTTTAAAATTGAAAATGTAAATTTTTTTACAAAAAAATTAAGTGTTTAATTCTTTGTTAAGAAGTTATCTGTTTTCAGTCAAAAATTCGTCTTCTTTGGCAGAAATTAATCTTCTTAGTTGAAAGTTAATCTTTTTGGTTGAAAATTCAATTATTCCACTTGAAGGTTTATTATTACAAATCTAAATTGATCAAATTGGTGGAAAATAAACTTCTCGACTAAAAATTAATTTTTTAACTAAAAATATTTTTCTAAATTTGAAAATCAATGTTTTTAACTTAAAACTGAGCTATTCCATTTTTGGTCCACATTTAAAGGTTCCTGTCTGATTTATCCTTTTTAGTTGAAAATTCATATATTCTTTTCGTGTATTCCAAATGAAAATTCATCAATTAGTTAAAAATTATCAGTTTGGTTTAAAATTAAACTATTTCATTTTTAATCAAATATGTAATTATCTTTTTTAGTTTAAAACTCAACTAATTGGATGAAAATTGTATTTTTTAGTTAAAAATTTATCTTTTTGGTTTAAGATTTTTGTTGTAAAAAATTATTGTTTTAACTGGAAGTTAAACTATTTAATTATTTGGTTAGAAAAATATCTTTTCAAATCCAAACCCAAAAAGGTTGGCACTTTAAAGACATTAAAATTGAATTTGATGTAGTTTTCACAGTAATTTTATTCAAAAATGCACTAAATTTTAAGTACGTGAACATGAAATAAAAATTTCTTTTAATTATTCTTTAGATTCATGATCTTTAAAAATAAATTTAATTCATATTTGTTTATGTTTTTAGCATTATATAATTATTTAGTTAATCGACAGTGCTAACACATTGAAGAATATCTAGAAATATATTGTTTTGGATTTTGCGAAATTTCAGAAAAAATTCAAGTCCGTTCAAAAGATATTTAGGACTTTTAGATGTTTCAAAGATAAATATCTTTTGAACTGACTCGAACTATTCCTAAAAGTTTGAAAAATATTTCAAAATTTCAAAAAATACCCTAAAATCGTTTATGTATTCTCGACATTTAAACTTTTAAACTTTTAACTCTTAAACATTTAAAAAATCCTTTTAAATTATTCAAATTTTTCTAAAATTTGTTTTAAAATTATGAAAAATTAAAAAAATGCCTTTAAAACTTCCCGATTTTGCTATGACAATATCGGACATCAATAATTTTTGAAAATAAAAAATCAGCTTAAATTATCCCATAAGGTAAAAAAAAACTACTTTTTATTATCATGAAACCTTTCAAAATGAGTCCTAATTGAAAAATTATTTTTAAATTCTTGTCAATTTTCACAATTTTTTTTTTATTATCATAAAATTTTGTTTAATTCTTAAATAATTTCTTTATTTTTGAAATCTTTAAAAATCCACACATTATATTTTGTATATCAAAGTGCTGAACATCTTTGTTTCATTGATTATTATTATTGAATATATTATTTAAATAACCTTAAATTTATCATAAACCTAAAGTTAGCAGATTTTTTATTTTAAAAGGCAAAAAATGGAAGCTTCATCCACTTATGAACACGGGTTTCCCGACTACAATAGGTTCAAATTTTTTCGAGTAATTTCGAGAAATAATCGAAAATGGTGCCGTGCGCTTATATAATAATTGGATTGAAGACATTTTCATGGGATTTTGACTTAAGTTTTATACAAAAAAAAATTGTAAACGCTTGAAATTTAATTAATTTAAATAAAAAAATTCTTTTCTTTTCTTCTTTTTTACACCGATTGCATCGTCGGTTGTGAAGCTGAATAACATGTCATACTTGGTATGACTGATAGACCACTTTGATTGTGAATCGATTCAACCTCCTTGTAATTTAATGCCAGTACTTCTCGGATAAAAGTGAAGTTTTAGACTTAAACGAGAATACTATAAAAGTGAAGATCCTTCAATTCGGCTTTTATTGTGTTGGATTCCTGTTTTTTAAATTGGAAAAAGCTTAGAGAAGGATATTGCAAGGAGAGGAAATTGCTACTCAAAAGGAAAAAGAAAATTTTTTTCCCTTATGTATATACTCTATAAATTTCACATAATTATATTTCACTGATTTCCAGGGAAAATCCTTACTAATTACAATCAGGCACTTATTTCTAGCTACGTCAATCAGTGAGAATGCATTGTGAATCAGTAGAAATTCTTAATGATTTGATTTAGTGACCCAGTTCACACTAATTCAAATTTAGGGCCCACTTGTCAAGAAATTTTATTAATTTATTTCAGTCGTTTTTAGACCTTATTTTTCTGAAATTTGGAAAGCATAATGATAAAAAAAATAAAGAAAATAATAATAACTAACCCTCTCCCCCCTTTTTAAGTTAACAGTTTTTCTTTAATCTGATTTGGTAAATGCCTAAAATAAAACATTATGTTTTAACAGAGGAAACAGCCAAAAGAGATGAAATTTTCAACAAAACAGTTTTTTACTTCTAAACCCATAAATATAAATTTTTGAGATAGAAGATGATTTTTCAATCAAATAGTTGAATTTTCAACAAACAAAAAAATTAATTCTAGACAGAGCAGTTGCATTTAGAACCAAATAGTTCAGGTATTCATAAATTTTCAAGCCAAGAAAATAAATTTTTCAGGAAGCAGTTGAATTTTACATTGAAAGAAACGAAGTATCTATTCAAACACAAATTTTTAACAGAACATTTAAATTTTCGACCAAACAAGATTGCTTTTTTTAACAAAATGGTTAAATTTTTAACTGAATCATTACATTTTGAACACAATACTCGTCTTTTCTACTAAATTGTTAAATTTTTAATAAAAAAATAAAAAAATGAATTGTTAACAAAGAAGTTCAAATTTCAACCAAGCATTAAAATGTTCAGTAAAAAAAGTTTAGCTTTCAACGGAAAATATGAAAGTTGATATTTTAACCAAAAAATATTTTTATTTTTAATCAAAAATGTACATAATAAAAGAAATTAATTTTCAACAAAAAATAGACTGGTTGGTTTTTTAAAAAATAGTTGATATTCCAACCAAAGAAAAAACAGATTAATGTTTAACCAAATAGCTGCACTTTGAAATAAGTCAAAAGAGATAAATTTTCAGCTAAGAAAGTTTTTTCATTCAGGTGAGAAAAAAATGTGAACTGAATTGTTTAATGTTTGAACTAAAAAGGTGAATTCTGTACAAAAAAGTTGATTTTTTGACATAAAAATAGGAATTTTCAACCAAGAAGTTAAGTGTCAACCAAATACTTGAATTTGATACAGAAATATAAAGAATTTTCAACCCAAAAATACGACCTTTGACAAAACAGTTCATTTTCGGTTGAATAGTTAAATATTTAACTAAAAAGTAATACATTTTGTATCAAAAATAGAATAGTTAAATTTGCAGTTCAAAAACTAATTTTCAAAAACAAAAACAAAACCAATTTCCAACAAAACAATTCTAAATGGATGAATACTCACCTAATAAATAGAATATTTAACATAGTAGTTTAACTTTTAACCAAGCAGTTGAATTCTCAGTCAAGAAAATAAATTTTTAACTAAATAATCGAATTTTCCAAAAAAATTTACTTTAGCAGCAAACAGGTGCATTTTCAAATAAATAGTTAAATCTTAGTAAAGTGAAGAATTTTCTAGAAGACATTTTAATTTACAACCCATAACTTTTTTACCAAAAAGATAAATTTTCAATCCAGAGGGACAAACGAGGACTATTCAGAGGGACAGAATTCTGTATAAAAATCTACTTCGCAGGACATTCTCATCACGCGCTTTGCTCGCAAGTTTGAGCGCTCCTAGGGCGCGCGGTTGTTGTATCTCGCGCTTCACGCTCTGCTCTTTTCAGTATTCGCACATCATGCTCAGCTTAGATAGATAAAAGCAGTTTACTTGCGAATATCACAAAATTATTAAAACCTCTTTGATTAAATTAATTGTTGAATTTGTTTTTATTTGAAATTAAAAAGAAAGTTTATTTACTTCAGGCTCTGTCGGCCTTAATTATATCTACAAATGTGCTTAGAATTATACATCTATATATATATATATATATATATATATATATATATATACTCGTATA
>JAUELO010449105.1:0-13365 GCA_032357855.1 Amphibolips quercusostensackenii | reverse complement strand
GTTGTACTAGTTGTAGTTAGATGTAATTTTTTTCAAAATTTGGTGAATAAATCTATTTTAATAGGTTTAAACATAACCCTAATCTATTTATTTATCTTCCTCTTCTTTTAGAAAATAAGTTTTATTATTTAACTTTGAACTTTATTTCTTAATTTAAAAAGTCATTAAAGCAGAATCATAGAAGTTAATTATCCTTTCAGCAGTAGTCTAGACTCTAAGAAGCCATAAGTACAGCTTTGAATATGACGTCATACTGTCTTTCCGAAACTCCATCAACCTACCACCTGTATACACTTTCCGGGAATTCCCTCTATTAACTGTATTTTCCTTGTGTTCCAGCCCTAGACTTTAAACAAACACAAGTGTCTAGCGAGATAAGACCCAGGCACCTATGGGCCGAGTCGGCGCCAGACGTCTGAGCAAACAACCGAGGAGTGGGGGTAGTCTGGCGGCGGGCCATAGTTGCCCTTAACTACTCTCCAACAAGAACATCAATTTTCTACAAAAGAAAAAAAATATTTTTTCAACAAAATATAATATGAATTTTGAACTAAAAAACATCAATTGTTTAATAAAAAATAGAACAGTAATTTTCCAGTTGAAAAAATTAAGTTTCAACAAAATAAGACAACGAATTTTCAATAAAAATAGTTGAATTTTGAAGTAAGAAATATTAATTTTCAACCAAAAATTCAATAGTAAAAAAATTAGTAACAATTTTCAACTGAAATGATGATACTCAAACAAAAATACTAATTTTTTTCCAAAAAAGACATTTTTTCAACAAAATACATGAATTTTCAACCAAACAGTAAAATTTTTAACCAAAAAGATGAGTTAAAGAAAGTTTAACTTTCAGCACAGAGGTTTAATTTTCTTCTAAAAAGAGAAATTTTTAACTAAAATAAAGAATTCTTAAGTAGACTAATCAAATTTTTAAGAAAAAAAAATTAATTTTTAAACAAGCATCCAAATTTTTTATCTAAAAAGACGATTTTTCAACAAAATGCATGCATTTTTAATAAAACAGTTGAATTTTTAATTAATGAAGATAAAATTTTAACCAAATAGTTGAATTTTGAACTATGAAAATCAATGTTCAACAAAAGTTCAATAGTTAAAATTTTTAGTTAAAAAAATTAGCTTTCAACAAAAAAAAAAAAAAAAAAAAATTTGCAACAAAATAGTTAAATCTAGTAATATAAAGCTACTTTTAAACATAAAGAAACATTGTCATTTAATTTTACATGAAAATTTAAAAAAATTAGATACGCGTTCGAATAAATTTCTCGGCTGAATTATTCATTATAATTATTATTAAATTAAACAAATTATTTTATCGAAAAAGAATGTTTGAAAATTGTTGAGTTTTCAACCAAAAATATAATAATTAAATTTTCAGTTTAAGAAATTAGAACATTATTTTCAAATAGTTGAATTTTCAATCAGAAAGATGAATTTTCTACCAAAAACACGAACTTATAATAAAATACATATATTTTTAACTAAATTGTTGAATTTTCAAAAAAAAAAAAATAGAATAATTAAATTTTCAGTTTGAAAAAGTCATTTAAAAAAATTATTTTAAAAAAGTTAATTTTTTCAACCCGAGAGATGGCTCTTATGATAATAGAATTTTAACAAAGAAGCTAAATTTTTAAACAGAGAGCAATTTAATTGTTCGACCAAAAAATTAATTTTCTACCGAAAAAGATAAACTTACTATAAAATACATAAATTTTTAACCAAATTGTTGAATTTTCAACCAAAAATAGATGTATTCAATTCTTAGTTAAAAAATTAATTGAAAAAAACTTCAACAAAATAGTTAAATTTTCAACAAAAAATATAATAATAAAATTTTTATTGAAAAAAATGATTTGAAAATAAATAACAAATTTCTAATAAAATAGTTTAATTTTCAAAAAGAAAGATAGATCTTCAAATAACAAAATGAGTTTTTAAAAAAGAAACTCAACTTTTAACTAAGTGATTAGATTTCTAATCAAGAAGATTAATTTTCTACCGAAAATGGTAATCTTACAATAAAATACATACACTTTGAACCAAATTATTGAATCTTTAACTAAAAACGATCAATTTTTCAACCAAGAACAAAATAATTAAATTTTCATTTAAAAAAATTAATTAAAATAAAAAGAACTTTAAAAAAAAAAACCTAATTTTGTAACCAGAGAGATTGATCTTCGAAGAATAAAATGAACTTTTAATAATGAATTACCATTTTCAACTTCTAACAATGGATTACAATTTTCAAACAAAAAGAGAATAATTAAATTTTAAATCATTAACTAACATAAAATTAATTTTTAACAAACTAGTTCAATTTTCAACCAAGTAGTTGAATTTTTAACAAAAAAACTATTATTGTAATTATAAATTATTAACATAAATAAACATTTTAAATTAATTTTATATTAAAATTTCAAATAAATTTAGGCACTCTTCCGACAAACATTCCATGCCAGTTCTAGGTTTTCCAGGTGAGTATGAGCACAAAAATTAATTATTTATAATTATTGAAGTGAAACTTCCTTTGGGACAGTGGCGAATTGAAAAAAACGCACGATACGTACGCGTACGTCAATCTCCCTTTTCCTTTTGTGCGGCGATTCGCAGTTGCTCTTCTCTTCTCAGTTGGCTTCTTCGATACCCCCACTATACCACGCTGAGCATGTATATGTTCTGTCTCTCTCAAAGTTTCTTTAAGAAATAATTCGTCGTAAGATGAGCAAATATTGTTAAAACTGTTAAAAAACTTTTATGTACAGACTGAAAAATAGGGTTACCGATCAGTCTCAATTCGCAATTTTTTCACTTTCTCTTTTTACTAAATGAAAAGAAAATAAATAGGGAAAAAGAGAAATCAGAAAGGGAAAAGGAAAACCAGAAAGGGGAAAAGGAAAAACAGAAAGGGGAAAAGGAAAAACAGAAAGGTGAAAGGAAAACCAGAAAGGTGGAAGGAAAAAAGGAAACCAGAAAGAAGAGATCGAAAACCAGAAAAAGGAAAGCAAAAGAGCTACCAGAAAGAGCTAAGGGGAAAGGGAAACCAGAAAGGGGAAATGAGAAACCAGAAAGGAGAAAGAGAAAACAAAAAGGGGATAGGAAAGATCAGGCAGAAAGAGGTCAAAGGAACTAAAAAGGGAAAACAGAAAGGGGAAATAAGAAACCAGAAAGAAGAAACAGAAAGGGGAAAGAAAAGGGCAACCAGAAAGAGGTGAGGGAAACCATAAAGGAGAAAGAGAGAATGGAAACCAAAAAGGGGAAAGGAGAAACTAAAATGGGCGAAAAGGAAACCAGAAAGGGCAAAGGGAAACAGGAAACCAGAAAGAGGAAATGAGAAACCAAAAATGGAAAGAAAAAGAACAATCAGAAAGAGGTAAGGGGAAATAGAAACCAGAACGGGAAAATGAGAAATCAGAAAGGGGAATTGAAAAAAGGATACCAGAAAGGGCAAAGGGAAACCAGAAAGAGAAAATGAGAAACCAGAAAGGGGAAAGAAAAAGGACAATCAGAAAGAGGTCAGGGAAACCAGAAAGGGGAAATGAAGAACCAGAAAGGAGAAAAGGAAAACCAGAAAGGTGAAAGGAAAAAAGGAAACCAGAATGGGGAAATGAGGAACCGGAAAGGAGAAAGGGAAACCAGAAACGGGAATTGAAAAAAGGATACCAGAAAGGGAAAAGGTCAACCAGAGAGAGGTCAGGGAAACCAGAAAGGTGAAAGGAAAAGGGCAACCAGAAAGAGGTAAGGGGAAAGGGAAACCAGAAAGGGAAAACGGCAACCAGAAAGAGGAAATAAAAAACCAGAAAGAAAACCAGAAAGGGGAAATGAGAAAGGGAAACCAGAAAGGGGAATTGTAAAAAGGATACCAGAAAGGCGAAGGTCAACAAGAAAAAGGTCAGGGGAATCAGAAAGGGGAAAGGGAAACCAGGTAGAGGAACGGGAAAACAGAAAGGGAAAATAAGAAACCAGAAAGAAAAACCAGAAAGGGGAAAGAAGAAGGGCAACCAGAAAAAAGTAAGGGGAAAGGAACACCAGAAAGGAGAAACGGAAAAAGAAAACCAGAAGAGGGAAAGGAGAAAACAGATCGGCAAAGGGAAAACCAGAAAGGGCACAGGGAAAAAGAACCAGAAAGGGGAAAGGAAAAGGGAAATCAGAAAGAGGTAAGGGAAACCAGAAAGGGAAAAGGGAATCCAGAAAAGAGAAATGAAGAAACAGAAAGGAAAAAAGGAAAACCAGAAAGAAGAAAAGGAAAACCAGAAAGGAGAAAAGGAAAACCAGGAAGAAGATAAGGAACATCAGAAGGGTGAAAGGAAAACCAGAAAGGCAAAAGGAAAAAAGGAAACCAGAAAGGGGAAAGGAAAAGGGTAGCCGGAAAGAGGTAAGGGAAAAGAGAACCCAGAAAGGGCAAAAAGGAAACCAGAATGGGGAATTGAAAAGGTCAACCAGAAAGAGGTCAGGGGAACCAGAAAGAGGAAAGGGAAACCAGAAAGGCAAAATGAGAAACCAGAAAGGAGAGCCAGAAAGGGGAAAGGAGAAACCATAAAGGGAAAAAGGATAAACCAGTAAGGTCAAAAGTAAACCAGAAAGGAATAAGGAAAAGGGCAACCAGAAAGAGGTAAGAGAAACCAGGAAGGGGAAAGGGGAAAAGGAAACCAGAAAGAGGTAAGGGGGAAAAGGAAACAAGAAAGTGGTAAGGGGAAAGGAAAACCAGAAAGGGGAAAGAAAACGGGCAACCAGAAAGAGATAAGGGGAAAGGGAAAAAGAAAACCATAAAGGGGAAATGAAAAACCAAAAAGGAGAACGGGAAACCAGAAAGAGGTAAGGGGAAACCAGAAAGGAGAAACGGAAAAAGAAAACCAGAAGAGGGAAAGGAGAAACCAGAATGGGCGAAGGGAAAACCAGAAAGGGCACAGGGAAAAAGAACCAGAAAGGGAAAATGAGAAACCAGAAAGGGGAAATCAAAAAAGAGGTAAGGGAATCCAGAAAAGAGAAATAAAGAACCAGGAAGGAGAAAAGGAAAACCAGAAAGGAGAAAAGGAACACCACACAGGTGAAAGGAAAACCAAAAAGGTAAAAGGAAACCAGAAAGGAGAAAGCAAAAGGGCAACCGGAAAGATGTAAGGGGAAAGAGAACCCAGAAAGGGGAAAAAGGAAACCAGAAAGAGGAAATGAGAAACCAGAGAGAAGAAAAGGGAAACCAGAAAGGGGAATTGAAAAGGTCAACCAGAAAGAGGTCAGGGGAACCAGAAAAGGGAAACCAGAAAGGGGAAATGAGAAACCAGAAAGGAGAACCAGAAAGGGGAAAGGAGAAACCATAAAAGGGAAAGGATAAACCAGAAAGGTCAAAAGGAAACCAGAAAGGGGAAATGAGAAACCAGAAAGGGAAAAGGGCAACCAGAAAAAGGTAAGGGAAACCAGAAAGAGGTGAGGGGAAAATGAAACCAGAAAGTGGTAAGGGGAAAGGAAAACCAGAAAGGGAAAAAGGAAACCAGAAAGGGGAAAGGAAACGGGCAACCAGAAAGAGGTAAGTGGAAAGGAAAAAAGAAAACCATAAAGGGGAAATGAGAACGGTAAGCCAGAAAGGGGGAAGAAGAAACCAGAAAGGGAAAATGAGAAACTAGAAAGAAGAAAAGGAAAACCAAAAAAGGGAAAAAGAAACCTAAGAAAGGAAAAGGGAAAAAGGAAACCAGAAAAAGGAAACCAGAAAAAGGAAATGAGAAACAAAAAAGGAGATAAAGAAAAACAGAAAGGGGAAAGAGAAAAAAGGAAACCAGTAAGGGGAAAGAGAGAAGGGCAAAAGGAAAAGGGGGAAAATGTAAAAGGGAAAGGAGAAAGAAAAAAGTAAGAGTTATTCCATCAAAGTTTTACTCATGCTGTGTGGCCTTACTGCCACACACTGTTTTTATTATTGAATATTATTAGAGTACAAACTATCGCCTATTTCTACTCCTACTTCGCTTTCTATCACGATCATGTCTTGATTCTCTATACTCTCTAGATCTATTTCGATGCCTATCTTTGGATCTATTTCTTTTTCTCTCCCTAGAAGTGTCTCTATCCCTAGAACTATCCCTTTTTTTGTATCTCTTTGAATGTTCTTCACTCGATCTGTGTCTATCTCTCTTATGGGATTTATGATGAAAATCTTTCCTATCACTGTAATGCGAATAATGCTCTCTCCTACTTTCTCTATAATCATGTCTTCCGTTTCTCTCGAAACGTTGAAGAGAATTCCCATCCCGTTCTGAAGAGTACTTCCGGTTTTCGGATTTCCTTTCGAAAGGCAAGTCGGGTATTCTTGGATTTTTCGAAAAGTCGGAGCTTGAGCTTATTTCTGGGGAAGGTTCTCTTTTTTCATCTTGTGGATTTTGTTCGGCGAGATATTCCTTGAACATTTCCATTTGCTGCTCTATCACTTCTCGCATTACTTCCGCATCAGACTTTTTATTCGTGTGGACACCACGGTGCTTCGTTCTTCGTCTTTTCAGGTTGCGTTCCTGAGCCAGAAGTTCCAAATAAGAAATGGATTTCTGGTTTTCTTTTGCTTTCCTGTTAAACAAAAACAATGGTTAAATAACATAACAGTTAAATTTTCAATAAAATATCTGATTTTTCAACAAAATCGTTGAATTTTCAAACAAATTGTTGAATTTTCAACCTGCAAAGATGAATTTTCAACTACTTCACTATTTAACTATTATACTTATACTATTTTAACTACTAATAAATTATAAAAATATTTTTTTTTAATTGCACAATTTTTCACTTTTCCTTAAAAAATGTTTTAGACATTCTTCGCAGATTGGTTAAAATAACAAACCTCAGGGTGTCACGAAAACTTCATTTAAAAAATTCCCTGACTATTACCTGACCAATTTTTCATTTTCCTTGGCGAATTGAAAAAAATTCAACTTTCAGCCAAAATGTTTAATTTGCAATCAAAAAGAGAAAATGATGAATCATAAAGTAGAATAATTTTTTTTTTAAATTATGAATTTTTAAACAAGAATATTACTTTTTTATTTAAAAAAGACGATTTTTCCATAAAATATATGAATTCTCAACGAAATAGTTGAATTTTCAACTTAAAAAGGTACATTTTTAACAAAAAAGTTGCATTTTAAAGTAACAAAGGTCAATTTTTAACCAATAATGGAATAGTTAAATTTTCAGTTGAAAAATCAATTAAAAAAAAAAAATTTTCAACAACATAGTTGAATTATCAATCAAAGTGATGAATTTTCATAAAGTGATGAATCTTAAACCTAAAAATTTATTTTTTTGCGAAAAAATACACCTTTGAACTAAGAAAAAAATACATAAATTTTCAACTAAAAAAGATTAATTTTTAACTAAAACTGGTGTGGTTGAATTTTCAGTAAAAAAATTAGTTTGCTACCAAAAAAGACGAATTTTTTACAAGACAGTTAAATTATTAACTAAAAAGATGAATCTTACACCAAAATATTAATTTTTTGCGAAAAAATACGTTTTTTCAACCAAATACATAAAGTTTCAAATAAAAAGGATGAATTTTTAATTAAAATGATAAATCTTTCAACGAAATAGTTGAATTTTAAATTAAAAAAAAAAAACATTTTCAACAAAACAGTTGAACTTTAAAGTACAAAAAATCAAATTTCCAACCAAAAATGGAATAGTTACATTTTCAGTTAAAGAATACAGTTTCAACAAAAAAAAAGTGATTTTCAACAGCATAGTTAAATTATCAAAGTAATAAATTTTCAACTAAAAAAGATCAAATGAACAAAATATTTTGTTTTTGAATTTTTTTAAATTTTGTTTTCAAACAAAAATGGCGTGGTTAAATTTTCAGTAAAAAAATTAGTCTGCTACTAAAAAAAACGAATTATTTACAAAATAGTTTAATTATCAACCAAAGAGATAAATCTTACACAAAAATATTAATTTTTTGCGAAAAAATAGGTTTTTTAACAAAATACATAAATTTTCAAATAGAAAAGATGAATTTCCAATTAAAATGATGAATCTTTCAACGAAATAGTTGATTTTTAAAATTTTTTAAATACATTTTCAACAAAACAGTTGAATTTTAAAGTAACAAAAATCAATTTTCAACCAAAAATGGAATGGTTACATTTTCAGTTGAAAAATAAATTTTCAACAAAAAAAAGTGATTTTCAACAACATAGTTAAATTATCAAAGTGATAAATTTTCAACTAAAAAAGATCAAATAAACAAAATATTTCGTTTTTGAAGTTTTTTAAATTTTGTTTTCAAACAAAAATGGCGTGGTTAAATTTTCAGTCAAAAAAATGAACTATCAACCTAAGTGATAACTTTTCAACTAAAGTGATGAATCTTGAACGAAAATATTAATTTTTTGCGATCAAATACGCTTTTTCAACAAAATACACGAATTTTCAACTAAAAAGAAATCAATTTTCAAGCAAAAATAGCGCAGTTAAATTTTAAGCACAAAAATTAGTTTTCAACTGAAAAAGACGAATTTTTGAGAAGATAATTAAATTATCAACCAAAGTAATGAATTTCTAATTAAAATGGTGAATCATTAAATGGAATAGTTGAATTTTCAACCAACAAGAGGAATTTTCAACTGCAATGAATTATAAAGTGGAATAATTTCATTTTCAAAAAAAAATATTAATTTTTATACAAGAATATTAATTTTCTATAAAAAAGACGACTTTTCCACAAAATACATGAATTTTCAACTAAAAAAGATCCACTTTCGATCAAAAATTGAATAGTCGAATTTTCAGTCAAAAAAAAATTAGTTTTCAACCAAAAAAAAACGAATGTTTAACAGAATAAATCAATTTTTAACCAATGTGATAAATTTTCAACTAAATTGATGAACCTTAAACGAAAATATTAATTTTTTGCAAAAAAATACGTTTTTTCAACAAAATACATGAATTTTGAACTAAAAAATATCAATTTTCAACCAAAAATGGAATAGTTGAATTTTCAGAATTTAAAGAAAATAATAGGAATTTTGAACTACAATGATAATTTATAAAGTAAAACAATTTAATTTTCAAGAAAAAATATAAATTTTCTGTTAAAAAATGATTTTTCGACAAAATACATGAAATTTTTAATGAAATAGTAGAATTTTCAACTAAAAAAAGATAATTTTTTACAAAATAGTTGAATTTTAAAATAAAAATGTTAAATGTTTGCTTCCTGAATCACGAGTTCCAAATACGAAATAGATTTCTAGTTACCTTTTGCTTTCCTGTTGAATAAAAAATAAATATGAATTTTCTACTACAAAAGATGAATTTTTTAATCCAACAGAATAAATTTTCAACAAAACAGTTAAATTTTCAATCAAAAATATGATCATTTAACAAAATTGTTAAATTTTCAATAAAATAATTAATTTTTCAAAAAAAAAAGTAACTGAATTTTTAACCAAATTGCTGAATTTTCAAATAAGAAAGATGAAACTTCAACTAAGAACCAAGAACCAAGTTGCCTTTCAATCAAATAATTTAACTTTTTAGAGGACAGTTGAATTCTTAACAAAAAAAAAAAAGAATTTTCAGTCCAAAGGACAAATTTTCACCAATACAGTGAAATTTTTGCCCAAAAAATATAACTTTTTAATAAAATAGTTAAATTTTCATTGCAATAATTAATTATTTAAAAAAATAGTTTAATTTCTAAAGCAATTGCTCAATATTCAACCTGAAAAGATTAATTTTCAACTAAATAGTTGAATTTTAAACCAAAAAAAGATAAACTTCAAACAAATAATTAATTTTTTTAGAAGACAGCAGAAAAAACAAAAAAGAAAAATTTCCAATCCACAAGGACAAACTTTATTTCCAAATAGACGAATGCCAACAAAAAATTTGAATTTTCGAACAAAAAAATAAATCTTCAACTAAAAAAAATACTTTTTTGACATAAAAGGTGAATTTTTAATTCAAAAAGACGAATTTTTGACCAAAAGATGACTTTTTAACAAAATGCTTTAATTTTCAATATAATAATTAATTTTTTAACGAATTAGTTTAATTTTTTAACAAAGTGTTAAATTTTCAACCGACAAAGATGAATTTTAAACTAAGCAGTCGAATTTTAAAACAAAAAAGATTGAACTTCAACCAAATAATTGAATTTTGTAGATGACAGTAGAAATTTTAAACAAAAAAGATAAATTTCTAATCCATGAGGATGATTTTTTTCTAAATAGACGAATGTCAACAAGAACGTTGAATTTTTGAACAGACAGATAAATCTTCAACCCGAAAAGACTTTTCTGCCATAAAAGGTCAATTTTCCATTCAAAAAGACAAATTTTAGACCAAAAAGGTAACTTTTTAACAAAATAGTTTAATTTTCAATATGATAAATAATTTTTCACCAAATTAATTGAATTTTTACAGTAATTTTTTAATTTTAAACCTACAAAGATGAATTTTCAACTAAATAGCCGAGTTTTTACTAAAACAGATGTAACTTCAAATAAAAACCGTTGCATTTTTAACAATAAAACAGGAATTTTCAACAAAATAGTTAAATTTTCAACCAAAGAGTTGGATTTTCAAATAAAATAATAAACCTTCAACCAAAAAAAAAATTAAGTTTTAACAAGGCACTTCAAATTTCAACTTAGAAGTCGAATTTCCGAACAAAAAATTGTTTGTGTAAAACAATTAAATTTTTAAATCGAGAATATGAATTTTCAAAATGAATTAATTTCCAACCAAACAGGTATATTTGAAAAAAATGAGAAAATTTGAACCAAGAGGACAAGTTTTCTACCAAAGACGAATTTTCAACTAAAAAACATAAATAACATATAAATAAATAAATTTGGTTTTCTACTAAAGAAAAATATTTTCAACTAAATAAGGACAAGTCTCAATCAAAAATTAAAAAGTTATATTTTCAGTTAAAAAAATTAATTTCAAATAAAAAAGACGAACTTGTAACAAAATTGTTAAATCGTCAACCAGAGTTAAATTTCAAACCAAGAAGAATAATTTTCTACAAAAAGAAATAATTTTCTGCAAAAAGAAAAAAATTTCAACAAAATAAATGAATTTTCAATCAAACAAATAAATTTTCAACTAAAAAATACCAATTTTTAAACAAAAGTGAAAAAATTAAATTTTTAGTATAAAAATGAATTTATTTTCGAATTAATTTTTAAGTAAAAAAAATATTTTCAAGCAAACAAAAAAGAAAATTGAATTATTTTATTGAACATTCAACATGCAACTTTTTGATTGAAAATAATTCTGATTTGGTTGAAAATTAGCTTTTTTGTTAGAAATTCAACTGTTTTGTAGAAAATTCGTATTTTGGTTCAAAGATTCGTCTTTTTGAATACAAAATTTAACTATTTTCTTGAAAATTGACGTACTTTGTTGAAAATTCGTCCTTTTGATAAAAAATCAATCTTTTTGTCAAAAGAAACAAGAGTTTGGTAGACAATTAATCTGATTTATATAAAGAATCAAGTTTTTTGTTTGAAAATTCGTTTATGTTAGCTAAATCCAACTATTTTTTATTTCAAATAAAAATATTTTTTTATTGAAACATCAACTATTATTGACTCAAGTCACTCATAACTTTAGTTGCAAATAGGTTTTTTACTTGAAGCAAAAATTAATTTTTTAAATTGGAAATTTAACTATTTTGTTGAAAATTAATTTTCTTCATATGATAATTCAACTAATTCATAGAAAATTTATTTTGTTTTTAAATCCAACTGTTTTATATTTTGAAATTATAATTTTTGTTGTTAAAATATTAATTATTAGAATTTTCGTTGGAAATTGACCTTTTTGTGTTAAAAATTCAACTTATTGGTTCAAAGTTGAAGTACATTCTTAAAAGTTAATTTTTTTTGGTTAAAGATTCATAATTCTGCTTCAAACTTTGTTTTTGTGGGTTGAAAATGATTTTTTTTCCAAAAAACTCGCCTTTTTTGGTAAAAAATTTGACTATTTAATTGAAAATTTATGTATATTGTTAAAAATTCGTCTTTTTGGTAGAAAAGCAATTTTTTTGTTGTTAAAAATGCAACTCTTTGGTAGAAAATTTATTTATTTTAGTTGACGATTCAAGTATTTTCTTGAAAATTCATTTATGTTGGATAAATTCAACTGCTTTCTATTTTAAATTAAAATTTTTTTATTAAAACACCAACCATGACATTTTTTCTTGTAAATTTATCTTTTTAGGTGAAAAATTTAAATAATTGGTTGTAAGTTGAACTACTTTCCTAAAAGTTAATTAAGATTCACAATTTTAAATAAAAATTCGAATTTTTTTCTTGTCAATTAATTTTTTAAACAGAAAAAATAAAACTTTCGTTGAAAATTAAACAGATTGGTTAAAAATCAACGTTTCTGTTGAAAATTTACACCCTTGGGTTAAAAATGTTAATTTTTTGCATGAAATTCATTTTTTCAGTTTTGAACTTCAAGAATTTGGCAGCAAATTTAAGTATTTGGTACAAATTGAAAATGATTTATCCTTAATGAAAATTAAACTAATCCCTTCTTGGTTGGAAATACATGTTTTTTAGTTCAAAAATTCCAATATTTAGTTTTAAAAAATTTAGAAACTTGGACCACATTCATTGTTCAAACTATTTAGTTAAAAATTTAAGAAATTTGTTGAAAATTCGTCTTTTCTTATAGAAAATTATTCTTCTTTTTATAAAATTCAACTATTTGATTGAAAATTTATGTATTTTTTAAAAATTGATCGTTTCTGATGGAAAATCAATTTTGTTGTTGTTAAAAATGCAACTGTTTGGTCAAAAATTAATTAATTTTAGTTGAGGATAGTATTTTTGAAAAGTATATTTTTTTAAATTCATTTATGTTGGATGAGTCCAACCTATTTAATTTTGAATTAAAATATTTTCAACTAAAAATTAAACTATTTTGTTGAAAATTAAACAAATTGGTTGAAAATTAACTTTTCTGATGAAAATTCATACTCTTGGGTTAGGAATTTAACTTTTATGTATTAAATTCGTCTTTTTAGTTTAAAACTCCAATAATTTTGTAGAAAACTCAAGTATTAGGTACGAAATGAAAATGTTTTGTAGAAAATTAGTTTTTTTTTTCAATTGGAAATGATTTATCCTTCACGAAAATTTAACTAATCCACTTTTCATTAAAAAACACATCTTTTTTATTTAAAAAATTCCACTATTTAATTAAAAATGTATGTAATTTGCTGAAAATTCGTTTCTTTAATAGAAAATTAATCTTATTTTTTGAAAATTCAACTATGAATAAATGATACTTACGCTTGATTTAAATCAGCAATATCATGACCGATGTCGACTTTCTGGGTGT
>JAUELO010449093.1:0-13366 GCA_032357855.1 Amphibolips quercusostensackenii | reverse complement strand
CCTTCATTATTCCAACGATGATATGGTCCCTTATTGCGAAAGGCCCCAAACGATGTGAGCAGGCGTTTATACGGTGATCACCTGGTTGCCGAAATAGTTGGTTATTTATAACCCCTAAACGATATGTGCTAACGTTGAGACGGTGATCACCTAGTTGTTGAAATTGTCGGATGCTTACAGTTTCTGAATATTCAGCCATTTTAATGCCAGGCAAGGCACACGTGTATTCAGGAAATAATTGCTCTAAGGTCATCTCTACGGAACTTATAAATTCTGTAATAATAAGTACCAGATATATATAAATATAAATATTTATAATTAATGGATAATATGTATTGCAACAAATTATACGGGAAACGAAAAATACATGAATTTTCGAAATTTAACAATTCACAATCAAAACTCTCAAAAATGGTAGAACTTTAAATCTTAAATCCTTAAAATTAACCAGTCTTATTTTAAAAATTTACAATAAAAATTATGCATGTTTTAAGATAGAATTCTGTAATTTTGATGATTACAAACTGAAATTTATTTAATTTTGAAAAATTTAAATTGAAAAATTGATTTTTGACAATTTGTCAATTACAATTCTTTCAGATTGGAGAATTTTAAATTATAAATCTAAAAAATTAAAAAAATTTTTAATTAAAAAATTTTAAATACTTAAAAATTAAAATTATGAATGTTTCAGCATTGACAAAGGGATTTTAAATTATAATAATTTTTTTTTTATTTTGGGAGAGGGGTAAGTTGCAGACAAATCTAATATTTTCTCTGGTGAAAATCCAAAAATTAATTTTTAACAAGAAAAATAAAATTTTTTTGAAAATAGTTTAAGTTTTTACCAAAAAGGCTATTTTCAACCGAATAGTCTTATTTTCTACCAAATCGTTGAACCCTAAAAAAAAAATTAATTTAGACCCAAACAGTTGCATTATTTATATTATACTAATATTTATATATACACACAGTTATATTTATTATGATTTACTATTGTTGAAATATTTTATTTATGAAAAAAATGTGTTTATAAATCAACAAAGAAATGAAATTTTGAATCAGAAATTTTATTTTTAAAAACGCTTGACTAAATTGAATAATTATTTTAAAATTAGGCAAATCACACCTTGATTCATATGTTCAACTACGAAGAATGAATTTCTCCAAGAAGATTAATTTTCGACCAAAAAAATATGAATTTTTAACAAAATACATGAATTTTTTAATAGAAACGATCAATTCTCGATTAAATATATCAATTTTTAAGCAAACGTGGAATAGTTATAACCTTAGTTTAATAAATGAATTATTCTTAACTAAAAGAAAACGTATATACAACAAAATAGTTACATTTTTAACAGAAGAGATAAATTTTCATGTAACATAACGAATCTTAAAGAAATAAATTTTCAAAAAAGAGTTCAAAACAACAGATAATTTTTTATTCCAGAAGATTAATTTTCCAGAAATAAAACAGTTAATTTTTCATTTCTTGAATAATAAAATTTCTGAATAATAAAATTTCCGAATAATGTAATTCCGGACAGAAAATTGTGGAATTATGAAATATCCAAACTAGAAAATTTTCAAGTATTAACGACTGAAATTTTAATTTCAATAATTTTAGTAATGTTATGAATCAAAAAAATTTAATTGTTCAAATTCGTAACTTTTGTAATTTGGCAATTTTCTGACGAAAATTTTATTATTGGGGAGTTTTCAAATTCAGTTATATTATAAACTATTCAAAAATTTTATAACTCGTGAATTTTCCGATTCATGAACTTTATTATTTGTGAAATTCATTGATAGAAAATTTCATTATTTGAGAAATATTTAATTTGGGACTTTCCCAGTGCCGGGAATTTAATTTTTCGGAATCTTTTGGTCATCTCATAATTAAATTCCCATATAATAAAATTCCTGAATTATAAAACTCCCAAATCATTGAATTTCCAAATGGTGAATTCCCGAATAATAAAATTCCTGAACAGTATATAATATTACCGAATTTAAAAATTTCTGACAGAAAATTGCAGAATTATAAAATATCCGAACTAGAAAACACTCGAAATACAAAATTCTTAAACTTGAACAAATAATTTTTAATAAATATTTATTCATAAAAAATACAATAATTTAATATTATTATCAAAAAACATTGTATTTATTATTGATGTTCCTAAAATTATTGCTCGAATTTGAAATAACACAAATCGAAAAAATTTTATATTGAAATATATATGGTTTTCAATTACTATTTTTAATCCAAACAATATTTTCAGGAACTTTAAACATGAAAAATATATTTTTACATTCTCATCATAGAAAGTGTTAGATTTGTCTGAAATTTGAACTCCTTCCACGGTTTTTGTCAAATGTCCACGCTTTGAGACCTGCTAAACCCGAAAAACAGGTTTTCTCGAATGTATCTGCCTGCATGTCCGTCCGTCTGTCTGTTATTGGGTCTGTAGATTTTTAGACTGTTTACACAATTTTGGATAAAAATTCAAAATATTAGAGCATTTAAAAAATTTTTGAAACTACTGTTTTTTAAGATATGAAAATTCTATGTACGGTTATTAGTAGTACTTGAAAAAAGAGTAGTTTATCCTTATTACTCTTTTTCATAGAAAAAAAATACTGGAGTTATAGCATTCACAAAATTTTAAAAAAATAATGAAAATGAATATTTCAAGGCAAACGCACGATATGAAAAAGTATTGGATTTAGAAAAACGTTGCATTTTGAACAGCCTTAACGTTTACCACAACAACTTTTAGAATTATCTTATAAAATCGAAAATTTAAATTTAGTCCGCACAAAAAATAATGAAAAATCAGAAATTCCATTTTGCGGTTAAACTACACTAGATACGAAAAAATAGTAATACAAAAAATTGTGTGCTCAAAAAAGATCTACAAATTTGTCAAACAATACTTTTTTGTAAAATACGTAATTTTTGTTTTAATCGTAAAAGACTACACTAAAAATAAAAAAATTGAATTTTAAATGAAGGATACAAGATACGAAAAAAATTAATAGACGAAATTGAAAAAGAATATGAAAGCTTTTTTATAACTGTTAAAAAAATAATTGTAAAAAAATTTAATTTTCAGAAAACTGACACAAGGTACGAAAATAATGAATGAACAAAAATTGTGCGTTGAGAAAAGATCCACAAATTTGTTAGCGACCACTTTTTCATAATGCGTGGTTTTTTTTTGTTTGAGGACTAAACTATTTTATTGAAAATTTGCCTTTTTCAGTGAAATTTCCCTGTTTTTAGATTAAAAATAAAATCTTTTTTGGTTGAAATATCAGCTAATACGGTTCTATTCTGCTAAAAGCAAAATTAACAAAGTATTAAGTTTCTGTGTGCGATTGGTCTTTAATTTTCGTTCCTGTATACAGACGATTTAATAAATATCATAAAAAGTTTTTAAAAATTTGTAACCACGTTGAACCTGGAAATTGAGAAGAAGCCCAGAACTTCTTCCAAGATAAGTTAATCACAATCCTTATTTGAAAATTCAGATTTCGCGAAATATCCGATTTTCTGTATTTGTAACTAAATCTTATGAAATTTTAGTTTAATAATTTAAATAATTTCAATTTAAATAATTGACGCAATTACTTTTGGTAATTTTTAATCTTAACACTTTAATTCTTTAATCAGACGAAAATGTAAATATAAATTGTTATATATGTGTATATATTTAATTAATATATTGTGTTATATATGTATATGTATATATATATATATATATATATATATATATATACTTATATATTAAACTTCAATTATTTGTTTAAAAAGTCCTAAATTTCGTTAAAAATTAAACTTTTTTGGTATAAAATTAGTATTGTTGGTTAAACATTCATTTTTTCAATTGGTGATTTAACTATAAGTTGAAAATCCCTTTAAAATTTGGAATATTTGTTTGGTAATTTTGGAAATTTTATTAGAAATTAATATTTTGGGTATAAAATTAAATTTTTGCGGGCCGATATTTGTTTGAAAAATATTCAATTATTGTATTTTCATAAACAAATTATGTCTTTAAAAATATAATTGTTTAAATTCGGAAATTTTATATTTTAGGAATTTCCTAGTTCAGATATTTTATCATTCGGCAGTTTTCTGCCAGGAATTTTATTACTCGGGGATTTTTTATGTCGGTAATATTATAATCCGTTCATAAATTTTATTATTCGAGAATTATTATTCGGGATTTTTTCAATTCGGGAATTTAATTATCCAGGATTTATGTTTAAACAAACCCTGATTCAAGTTAGAATCATAATCCTTGTCGAAAATTCACCGTTTTAATTCAAAATTGTAATTCTTTTTTAAAATTCGCTCTTTCAAGTTAGACCTATAATTCCTTCGGAAAATTCCTCGTTCCAAATTTAAAATCATTCTTTGTTTATTCCTGGTTTAAAATCAAAATTCTAATGCTTTTCAAAAATTCCCCGTTCCAAGTCAAAATTGCCATTTTTTTGGAATATTCACTGTTCCAAGACAGAATCACACTTCATTATACTTATTTTTCAAATCCAGGCATAATTCAGAATAATGATTCTTTTGGCAAATTCTTTAGAGCACTTCCAAATGATTATTCTTTTTAAGAATTTCTGTTTCTTATAAAATCTCTGTTTATTCTTCTTCACACATCTTTAATGTAAAAAAGGCAAACAATTTTTATATTCTACCAACTATATAAATATTTAATTGACAAAAATGAAGATTTTTAGCTGGACTATCCACAAACATTTTATTAATCATCACAGCAATTCTTTACCACCTGTAAGGTTCTTATTGAAATTATTTTGTTTGAAAAGTAGCAGTTATTTTTAATTATTCATTATCAAATTTTCAATTAAATTAAATAAATTGAATTAGGTCAATGTAAAATAGATTAGGCGTGTAAATAATACTCATTTTATCATTTTGAAGAAAAATAACTTGTAAACACGTTACCTTGGTGGGTAATAAATTAAAAAGTGTTACACAATCGCCTTTTTTGATTGAACAGTTTTTTCTATCACGATTCTCATTTTTTTTTTAATACGGGTCAGCCTGAAAGATTTTTTTAAATTCATCTCTTTTGGTAGCAATTTATTCTATTAGGTCAAAAATTCAACTGTTGGTTTGAAATTAACATTTTTATTGAAAATTAATATTTCTTGGTTGAAAAACGTATGCGAGATTTCGTGACTAGAACTTCTACAGAAAAGTACCGATACTGTGACATAAAAAATGTTGTACCAATAATCATTTTATATTTGAATTTGAAAATTGCATGAGACGAAAGAAAAAGAAAAATCGGATTTGTTTTCTAGTGTGCTTAAACTTATAGATATGATAGTATATTATTATATATTTACCAACAGATTCTAGGAATACAGCAAAAGAAAAGAATAAAGTACTGGTGGTGATTGTCATTTTTTATTACAATTAGAGACCGTAGATCACAACAGATGACAGTAAATGATGCTGATTTGCGGAGAGAAGGAATTTTCTACAATATGTTTCACTAAATAGCCACGTCATATATGAACGGTTGCCGGATGCTATCTCAAATCTCCTGAATTGAAGCCTTAAAAGAAAAATTTATTTAACAATTGATTTCTATAAAGATGCTCTCTGTCCGTGTACCTGTTTGTTGTAAAATAAACACTGGGACTTGAAAAATTATGTCAACATTTACTCACAGTTTAAACAAAATTTCGGGAAAAACAGATCTATATTGGACCAACTTTATCTCTAATAAGGCTTTAATTATTATTCATATTCGTACGATGGATTCGTGTGATAACGCTTCTTGAATTTTTTAATAACCAAAAATTACTATTTTCAAAAGTCGTGTAAGTTTTTCCTGTCGTCTTATTCGTACTGTCGAGAAAATGACAGGAAAAACAAAAAAAATTAGAGAAATAATGTGTCAAGCAGATAATTAATGATGATACTCACAATAGTGTTATAGTTCGTTTATAAAAAATAGTTGGGAACTTCAAAATATTCTGAGAAACATTAATGTACCGAAAACCTATACAGTGATTTTCTAAGACATTGGTCGATGTTTGATTACTGAAATTGATAATCAGAATTATGCACAACAAGTGATTATCTAGTGGTTTACGACGCGGCAAAAAAAATTTATGGTGTGGACAACGTGATTTTGGAATTTAATATTTGAGAAACTATTCTTGAGTAGTTTTGAATCATCATTAAAAACATGCAGACTCAATTTTGGTGAAAGCCTATGAGAGTAATTGGACTGTGGCAGCTGATAGAGATGACTGTAATAAAACATTAGAAAACATTATTAAAAAATATATTCTGTATGAAAGCATAAAAACTAGTATATTACCAAAAACTGAAAATAAATGTAATACTACGTCTATGAAGTGACAAGCAAAAGTTAATTAATCATCAATGTGCAATTGAGCATACTGTTTTAGATCTCACAATAGTTTTATGGAAAAAGCTTATGATCTCCTGAAAAGGTCCACAAACCAAATTTATCTTGGAGACTAATTGTTTCTGCAGTACGTTCATCTGCTCACAATTTATTTGAATATATCTTAAATATTTCAAAATCAGTTTCCATAAACACTAGCTTGTTTATAAAATATAGTTTAGAACTTCAAACTGATTTTCTATTTTTATAAATCCCTCTCACAGTGATCTGGAAGCAAATTTCAGGGTGTCAACCATGCTAGAGAAAACCGTATGTACAGCTTCTTTCTAATACCTATTACAATGAAAGAAAAACGTCCTAACTATTCTTCACTTCTAATTTGGGATCAAAAATGTGTTAGTGTGAAAAGAATATGGTTTTCACTAGTATACTAACGCGCCAAGTGAGATTTTCAAACTTTGAAAATAAAGTAATAACAGTATTTTCAATAATTTTGGCAAAATATAACGTAATTTAAGTTTAATATTTACAGCTGTTTTAAAGAAAATTGAACACTTGGTATCCTTAGCTTTTGTAATAATAAAGTTTCATATTTAGGATATTGACTAACGTAAACACTATTTAACCTAAAAACGCTATTTGAAATTTCCTCGTTCCAAGTCAAAATTGTTATTCTTTAAGGATATTCACTGTTCCAAGACAGAATCACATTTCATCATACTCATTTTGGAAATCCAGGTATAACTCAGAATTGTAATTTTTCTAGAAAATCGCTTAAACCACCTGAAAATTATTATAATTCTTTTTAAAGATTCTTGTTTCTCATAAAATCTATGTTTGTCATCCTTGACGAGTCTTGAATGTGAAAGACGGCAAACAATTTTTATGTTTTACCTACTATATAAATTGTTAGTTGACAAAAATAAAGATTTCCATGCCATTGGTTGTCCTATGTGTTCGCCTTTATCTCTAGTAGTTTCAGATTAAGATAGTGAACCGCTATCCTCATCAGGTAACCTTATTTTCTAAAGGGTTAATTAAATTCTATTAATGGTTGATTATTCGAAAATGATGATTTTACAAGGAAAAAGTTTTTTTTACAAATATTCATTTTTCCTTAAAAACGTGTGATTCGTATTAAGTTTAAACTGATGCAACAGAATATCAAGATCATACGGTTGCATCAGTTTAATCTTAATAAATAATAATAATAAAATTGTAGTAAATAAATCAAATAAATGTATAAATCATAATAAATAATAAGAAATAATATCAGTTAAGGTGATTTTCTATTGTTATAAATTCCTCTGGATTCGTGGCATGGAAAATTTAGCGATCAAAATGAAAATTAAGATCTCTGTAATTGTACCCATCGAAAATTAAGGAAATTATTTAATTACTGGACCATCAGTTTCATGTAGTTGAATTCTGGTCTATTTTTATTTCAATTAACACCATTTTTAACTTTTTAATTTCAAATAGTTTAATTTTCAACACTTTATTTAGAATTATTATTCATTCTTGAAATTCTCTAAATCAAATATTTTTTACTTTTAAATGATTCATTTTTTAAATTTTCAACTTGAAATTGGTCAATTTTTAAATATCACAGCAAGAATTAAAAATTAAAAAAGAAACCAATAAAGTTGCTATATACGATTCCAATGTTCAAAACCGCACAATCTTATGAAATTAAACAATTTTGTTCAAGTCATTTTTAGTTGAAAATGCAGCTGTTTTGTAAAAAATTAGTCATTTTAAATTAAAAATTTAACCACATTGTTAACAATCCGTATTTTTGAGTTTAGATTTAAGTATTTGAATCAAAAATTGAAGTATTTCATTTTCAGATGGAAATCAACCTTTTTAGTTGAAAATTTAAGTTCGTGGTTGAAAATCCGTGTATTTGGCAATAAAGTAGTCGTTTTCAGAAAAAAAAAAAATCTTTTTTGTCAAAAAACTTTTTTTTTACTTAAACATTTTTCTTCTTGGTTAAAAATTTACCTATTATGTTGAAAAATCGTTTTTTGTTAAAAATTTGTTTTTCAACTGTAGATTTACCTATTTTAGTTGCAGATTCTTCATTTCAGTAGAAAATCAATCCTTAATTAAAAATTTGACCAATTTGTTAAAGACTTGATTTTTTCGGAAACAATTAATTTTTTTAATCGAAAATGTGAGTATTTCATTTTATGTTACAAATTTGACGTTTTATTAGTCAAGAATTCAACTGTTTGGATAACAATTTATTTATTTTTTGGTTAAAAAGTCAATCATGTAGGGTTTCAATTAAAAAGATTAATTTTGCGCCAAAAAAGACGGACTTTTTATAAAATCCATTCATTTTTAAGAAAATTGGTGAATTTTTAACTAAAAACGATCAATTTTTAAGCAACAGTCAAATAATTAAATTTCCAGGTAAGAAGTTAATTTAAAAAAATAAATTTGAAAAAGTATTTGAATTTTTAACCAGAAAGGTGATCTTCAAATAATTAAATGAATTTTTAATAGAGAAGTTAAATTTTCAACCAAGTAGAAACTGAATTTTTAACAAGGAACATTAATTTTTCGCCAAAAAAGATAAATTTACAATAAAATTGTTAATATTCGTTAAAATAATCAGTCAATTTTCAACCGAAAACAAAATAATTAAATTTACAGTTAAAAAATTAATTAATCTAAAGAAGTAGTTAAATTTTCAATCAAAAAGATTAATGTTCTACCGAAAAAGATAAAGCAATAAAAGTCATTAATTTTCAACTAAATTGTAGAATTTTAACTGAAAATGATCAACTTTGATCTCAAAATAAAGTAATGAAATTTTGAATCCTTAACGAATAGAAAATGAATGTTTAACAAGGTATTTCATCTTTAAACCAAGTAGTTAAATTATGAACAAAAAAGATTAATTGTCAATGAAAAATTATATAGATGAATTTTCAACGAAAAACAATTCATTATTTAACCAACTAGTAGAAATGTTAACCAAAACAAATTATTTTATAAGGCTTTTAAATTAAAACCTATCAACTTCAAGGCAGTGTGATATAGTTTTTTAATAGCCCTTTCGAGCGCTACGTTTAGTGTAAAAAAATTAAACGAACGAAACCTTTCTGTGGAGAAGTTGTGTAGGAATACAACTTTCAGTATTAAATTAAATTTGATCCTTTCTTAACTTTCTGAAATGCTTCTATTCCTTACGGCCATCCTGCACGAATGCAAGATTAGTCGAGCATTTGCAGTTTAACCTTAACAGTTACAATGAATTAATTTTTTTGCCTAAACCCTTAAAAGTAAATTTCTTCATATTTTTGTGAACAACTGCTCTACAGGAAGTTTTTCTTTTTTCAAACTTCGATTGATAAACGAGGCGCTCAACGATTATATTACGCGAATTACACAATCGCTTGGAAAATGATTTTTATAGTTAGTTTTAATAAAAATTAAAACTTTTTTCTCACACAATCTTCTTTAGAATATTATAGAGGGTAATTTATTTGAGTTTTATTAAAGAGTTTCTAGAACAGTACACTTTAGTTTTATGTATTGTTATTCCACGAGGACACATATTCCACGCATTACAAGATCAAAGGTAGGGGCTACGATGTTTATTAAATGGGAACGTAAATATTCAGAACCGGGCTAACAGAACGGATGCTTAATCTCTCTATAGGTGTTGCAAATAAGAGACAAATTATCGGGCGAACGCACGCTCCGTTCGTTTCGAAATATAAACTGCTATCAACTGAGGAATTCTGTAAAGTTGCGGTACGACAAGGTGGCGGTAGATTGATGGAAAGGCGGCGAGTCACATTACCGACTTCGAACTGCGACTCGATTGTTTTTCTCAAAAGTAAGCCCACAAATTATGCGCATGCTTGAACTGAGCTGCGCTCATTGGCTCATTGTCTCATTGGTATTCGCTTCCTTACTTAAAACTCAAATACAGGTGCACACTATAGCCAATAAACAATCCAAGCATATGCAGCCAAAGGCGACTCAGTTCGGATCACTGATTTCAGCGGACCTTACTATCGATAATCGTTACTATCGTTATTCTTTCCATTGCATTCTATCTCACTGACGCTAAGCGGAACATCCTGACAGACCTACAGCAAGCAAGCGTTACTCTTGAAAATTGTTACTCACGTTCACCTTTTCATTGCGCTTCCAACCCACGGATACTGAGCGGAACGTCTTTTCACACGTGTATCTTCTAAGCCTTTCGAGAGAATCGCTACTATCGGAAACGAGACTATCGTTTGAAGATTTCTTAGTAAGGATACATGAATGCTATAATTTAAAGAATACAAAAATGTTTCAAAATGCTTCGTTACATAACATCAACAAATGAACGCAAATATTTGTAAAAGCCACCTATGTATATTTATTTACTCAACAGGTCTAGCATCTAAAACAATTTTTCTTTAATTCATTAAATTGGCTTTGAACAAACAACATCATAATAACTGCAAAGGTATCTGCAAAATAATTAAAGAAATATATGATTTATACAAAACAAGCATTTTCTAAGGAAGGATTCTTTGTTTTCTTACTAACCCTTTAGGGGCCACCCTTGATCCCGTTGAACGAAAATTCTGAAAAAATTTAGGAATAATGTATGGTCATTTTCTGATGAATTTTGTCAAAACAAATTTTTTTTGCGTTTTTATCATTTTCTCGGTTTCTGCTGAGTATACGATAACTCATAACCACCTGAAGAAATGTAGAATAGTCCACTTTGATCCAGTGCATGCATTTATTTCGCAGAATTCTAAGCTCGTTACGTGAAAATGAGAAAAATCAAAAATAGTAAAAGTTGCACAGCTGCAACAGTGGTCCTTGGATGCTTAATACATAAATACTACTAGTTGTGATAGTGTACCGTATTGTACTAGCTGTATCATTAGGCAACTAGCAGTATTCATATTTCAACAAGAAAATAAAGAATCCATTTTTTGACGATGCTAGATATGTAGAAATTGTAAATTCCCCTAACGCCAATCTTGATCTGATACTTTATTCTCAATTACAGCACTTTTAATAATTATTCTACTGTACACGAACAATTAACATCATTTTTTGCATGTTTAAATATATACGACAAGAAACATTGACCATAGGTAAACACTTCTTCAAGTGAACGACATATATAGACAGCGTTTGTCCCGAAATTGACTTAAACATCTTAGTGCTTTCCGTTTAACATCGTGAAAGTTTCAGTTAACCATACAAATATTTTTAAGCCTAATGTATGAAAATAATAACAGATGCTACACGTGTATATCTGCTAGCTTCACAATACTATCTCGTACTAAAATTATGTACCTTAAACAAGCAAACAAAAATTTTAAGAAAGTAGTTCACTTTCAACGTTTCATAATATTAGTTTAATGTTTAATGAAAAATGATGAAACGCTTGAATAATATTAAGGCGTTGAATGTAACATTACCTGAGCATCAATTTTCTTTAATCATGGTTTTTTACAAAACGAACTGGACCAACTCTGGGATGTCGCTGTATATTATGGTTGAATGTTTGAGTATATGTATCAATGTATGTTTCCCTGATTGCTTCAATGCAATTGGGAACGAATGCTTGACGTCTTAACAGCAATTGTACTTGCTCGGTTTCTATAATGTCTGTTTCAATATTTGCTTGTTTGCATGCCTTAATGTGTGCTTGTTTGTCGATTTCTGGTCTGTTCGTTGATAGCTTGGTGTTAGCAACAAGTTTATCGCGCTCTAAAACAAATGGCCAAAGACGATTTACACCTAATTTTTTTAATTGAGCAGGGTGTACAGAAACCCACTGATTATTAATTTTGTCAAATACGACAGATACATCTTCTAGGTCAAACAATGTGCATAGTGGATAAACAATATGTTCTCTCATTATTCCAAAGATGATATGTTCCCTCAATATTCCAACGATGACATGGTTTCTTGCTACGAAAGTCTCTGAATGATCTGTGCCAACGTTCAGACGGTGATCACCTAGTTGTCGGAAATGTCGGTTATTTATAGTATCTAAATATTCAATTATTTTGATAACAGGCAACGCACAGGCGTATCCAGGAAATAATTGCTCTAAGGTCATCTCTACGGAACTTATAAATTCTGTAATAAGCATCAGAAATAGGTGAATATTAATATTTATAATCGATAGATAATATGTATAAGAACAAATTATTAGGAAAACGAAAAAGTCAGTAAGAAAAGAAGGAGAAAAAAGCACTTTTTTTTGGTTTTACGCAATTTTTAAATTGAAATATAAAATGATTTTTAAATTCATTTATTTAATTTCACTATTACATTGATGCTCCCATGCGTCAGTTTTATAATATTTTTTTTAGCTTTGAATTGTACCGCTTGAATAAAAGTTTTTTAGTTTAAATTATATAATAAAATGTCTATTATGTTAGATCGACCTCAGAATCATTTTTATCTGACTTTAGAATAATTCCAAATTAGCTGCACATGTGAAAAAAGTAAAGATTTTCTACAAAATATATTAGCGTTGTCATTTTTACTGTTCGCAATTAAAGAATTTGCATTTGCAAATCTATAAAATTAATAAATTTCAAATTATAAATTTAGAAATTAAGCTATTGCAAAAATAATCATTGAGAATTACATAATTTTTTACTATGTGCATCAAATATTAAAGAGTCTTTAATGATAAATACAAAAATGAAAGAACTTGAAATTAGAAATTTTTATTATTGACGAATTTTCAACTCTAAATCTTTAGAATTTAAATATTCGAAAAAAAATTCAAAATTATGTACCGTTAAAATATAAATCTTTGAAATTAAATATTTCCTAATTCTAAATTTCGGAAATTCAAGAATTCACAATTGGAACTCTTAAAAATGGTAGAACTTTAAATCTTAAATCCTTAAAATTAACTAGCCTTATTTCGAAAATTCACT
>JAUELO010449089.1:0-13366 GCA_032357855.1 Amphibolips quercusostensackenii | reverse complement strand
GGATGACGTTTTCAAGAATATTCTAGAAACTTAGCACGGACACGAACAACTTTTTTAGAACCTTAAACCGGACACGAACCACGACAGCTATAAAATCTTCTTGATGTTAGTAAGGTAGGAATTCAGGATGGCGACATTAAGAATATTCTGGAAACTTAGCACGAATACGATCCACTTTTCTAGAAAATTAGCGCGGACACAAACCAGTGCAGCTATAGAAACTTGTCGATGTCTGTAAGGTAGGGATCTATATTTAGAACGCAGCATGCTCATCTGCTGCTGTTGAAACTAGACAGAAAACACCATTTCCGAATCGGCACAAGGATAGAGACGTATTTGTTGGAAAGCTTGAAAACTTTAATTACCTACAACTAATGTAAGCAAACTCCCTAAACTTGATAAAACTTCTGCTTTGCGAGTCTCTGAAAAGTGGAGATAGCTTGTAAAAGAAATTGGAAGAGGAAAATGGAAACAGCAGTTAAAAAGAAATTTTACGCAAGAGTACCTTTCCTTCAATTTCAGGTAAATATTTTCCATGAATATTTCGAATTAATATATTCGGAACATATTACAATTTTTACAAATGAAAACAGAATTTTTTATCCACATTTTTATGTAAGGTCTTGTAAAATAAATTGATGCAAGCTCTGCATAAAATTTATGTCATCTTCATTTTTACTGAAAATCCTGTAAAAGCAGACTCATGTTTTCCGTGATATTACTTTTTTCCTGGTGAAAGGTTTTTTACATATAAAATTACCAACAAAAATTGAGGATCAATTTAGATAATTTTTGATAGGAAAATTCTTAAAGCATAACAAAGTCGCCGTACAAAAATGTATGATTTAAGGTAATAATCTTTTTACTCAACAAGAATTTAAAAGAATTCACAAATATTATAAATATCCTACAAGCAATTGAAAGAATTCAAAAGAATTCAAAAAATTTTAAATAATGTAAAAGATTTTATAAAAATGCAAAAGGGTTAAAAAAATCCACAAGAATACAAAAGAATCCACAATTATTCAAAGCGATTATAACAAACTAAAAAGAATTCACAAGAATTAAAAAGAATTCGAAGGACTTAAAAAGTATTCAAAAGAATTCATCAGCATTCAAAAGAATATATTAGAATTTAGAAGAATTCGGAGAAATTCATGAGAATTGAAAAGAATTCCGAAAACTAAAAAAAAACAAAAAGAATTTGAGAAGAATTCTAAGAATTTAAAAGAATCAAAAGATTTTAAAAGAACTCAAAATTTTTCGAAGGAATTTCAAATAATTCGCATGAGTTAAAAATAATTACGAGTTACAAATAATTTACAAAAATTAAAAAAAAATCATACGTATTCAGAAGAATTCAAAAGAATTCCAAGAATAGATAAAAATTAAAAAATATCAAAAGAATTCAAAGAATTTAAAAAAGACAAAGGAATTTAAAGTACTTAAAAGTTTATGTGAGAATTCAAAATAATTAAAATTCTAAAGAAATTCACATAAATTCAAAAGAATTCATGAGATTTGAAAATAATTACAACGAATTAAAAATAATTGCCAAGAATTCAAAATAATTCGAAGGGTTTCTAAAGTATTTTAAATATATCATCAGCATTCAAAAGAATATACTAGAATTCAAAATAATTCAGAAAAATTAAAAAAAATGCAGAAGAATTCATAAAAATTTCATTAACTAAAAAAAATTAAAAGAATTTGAGAAGAATTCGATAATTTAAAAGAATCAGAAAAATCCGAAAGGACTCAAAATGCTTTGAAAAAATTCAAACTCATTCACAAGAATTCAAAAGAATCCACAAGAATTTAAAAAATTCACAAGGCTTAAAAATAATTACAGCGCTTCGCAAATAATTCACACAAATTCAAAAGAATTCTCAATTATTCGGAATAATTCATCAGCATTTAGATGAATTAAAAAGAACTTCGAAAATTAAAAAAATTAAAATAATTCTAGAAGAATTCAAAGAATCTTAAAGAATCCAAAGAATTCAAAAGAACTTCAAAGTTTTCGAAACAATTCATAATAATGCGCGAAAACTTAAAAGAATCCACAAGAATTCAAAAGAATTTACAAGATTGTAAATAATTACATCGAATTACAAGTAATTCACAAAAATTAAATAAAAATGCAGAAGTTTGCAAAATAATTGATAAGAATTCAAAAGAATTCACAAGGATACAAAAGAGTTCACAAGAGTTGAAAATGTTACAACGACTATAACATTTTCTTAAGAATAAAAAGATTTTGAAAGAATTCTTAAGTATTCAAAAGAATTCACAAGGCTACAAAAGAATTAACAGTAACTAAAACAAATTACGAATAATTCACAAGAATTGAAAAGAATTCCCAAATATTTAGAATAATTTATCTTTATTCAGAAGAATTTACAATAACTTAAAACAATTCACAAAAATTCAAAACAATTCATGAGGATTCAAGAAAATTCATAAGAATTCAGAAGTTTGCAAAACTATTGACGGGAATTTAAAAGAATTTACAAAAATAGAAAAAAGGTTTACAAGAATTTAAAATGATTACAACGAAAAAAAAATTTCTTTAGGAATTAAAAGATTTTTAAGGAATTCACAAGTATTCAAAAGAGTTCACAAGACTTGAAAAGAATTAAAAATAATTACAACGAATAATAAAAAATTTACGAGGGCTTAAAAGAAGTCACAAGTATTTCTAATAATTCATTGCCATTTAGAAAAATTCACTAGAATTTAAAACAATTTACAAGAATTAAAACTAATTACAAGAATTCAAGAGAATTCAGAAGCTTGCAAACCAATTGATAAGAATTTTAAAGAATTCACGAAAATGCAAAAAAAATTCACAAGAATTCGAAGTGATTAAAAAAACAAAGAAAGAATTTTTAAAAATTAAAAGATTTCAAAGGAATTCACAAGTATTAAAAAGAATTCACAAGAATTTGAAGAAAATCACAAGGCATCAAAAGAATTTAAAATAATTGAAACGAATAACAAATAATTTACAAGAATTGAACAGAATTCCAAAGTATTCGGAATAATTCATCATCATTTAGAAGAATTCACAAGAATTTAAAACAATGGACAAAAATTCAAAATGATTCATAAGAATTCAAAAGGATTCTAAGGATTGCAAAACTATTGATAAGAATTTAATAGAATTTACAAGAACACAAAAGATTTTACAAGGATTTAAAATAATTACAACGACAACAAATTTTTTTTAGGAATTGAAAGATTTTAAAAAAATTCACAAGTATTCAAAAGAATTCACATAACTTTAAAAGAATAAGAAATGATTACAACGAATTACAAATAATTTACAAGAATTCAAAAGAATTCCCAAGTATTCGAAATAATTTATCATTATTTAGAAGAATTCACAAGAATTTAAAACTATTCACAAAAATTAAAACAATCTACAAGAATTTAAAAGAATTCAGAAGAATTTAAAAGAATTCAAAAGAATTCAGAAGCTTGCAAAACCATTAATAAGAATTTAAAAGAATTTACAAGAATACAAAAGACTTCACAAGAATTTGAAATAATTACAAAAACATTTGAAAAATTATTAAGAATTAAAAGATTTTAGAGGAATTCACAAGTATTAAATAGAATTCACAATACTTTAAAAGAAATCACAAGAATTCATAGTAGCAACAGAATTAAAAAGAATTCAAAGAAGTTCACAAGGATTGATAATGATTGAAACTTATTAAGAGGATGTGACTAGAATTCACAAGGATTCACAAGAATTCACAAAAATACCAAAGAACTCACAATTATTCAAAATGATTAAAACAAATCAAAAACAATTCGAAAGTATAAGAATTCAAAGTTGTCAATAAGTTTTAAAGAATTCAGGAAGGTCACAGAATTCAAAAGAATTCCAAGACTTTAGAAGAATTAAAAAACTTAAAAAAAATGATAAAAATTCAAAAGAATTCAAAGGATTCACAGAATTAAAAAAATCAAATAATTCAAAATTATTTACAAAAATTCAAAAGAATGCAATAAAACACAAAAATATTCAGAGTAATTTAAAATGATTAGAACAAATTATATAATCAAAAAGAATTAAACGACTTGAAACGAATTAAAAGATTTCAGAAAAATTCAAAAAAATCAACGAATTGAAAAATTTTAATAATTCAAAATTATTCAGAAAAATTCATAAAAATCCACAAGAATACTTAAGAATTCAGAGTAATTTAAAATGAGTTAAATGAATTAAAAATAATTAAAAGACTTGAAAAGAATTCTAAGATTTTAAAAGAATTAAAAAAATTAGAAAAATTAAAATTATTCAAAATTATTCACAAAAATTCAAAAGAATCCACAAGCATACAAAAAAATTCAGAGTTATTCAAAATGATTATGAATATATTAAAAATTCATAAGGATTCAAAAAAATTCAAAGAAATTCACAAGTATGCGAAAGAATTTATCAGGGTTTCATAGAATTTATTAGGATTTCAAAAAATTATCGAGAATTTGAAAGTATTAAAAAAAATTCAAAAGAATTGAAAAAAAATCACTAGAATTTCAAAGAATTTGCAAGAATTCTAAGGTACTTACAAGAATTTACTAAAATTAAAAGAGTTCCAAGAATTTAAATTTAAGTTGAAAAGAATTCACAAGAATTTAAAAGAATTTGAAGCAATTCAAAATTATTTCAAAGAATTAAACAGCATTCAAAAGAATTCCAAAGAACTCAAAAGAATTCCAGGAATTGAAAAGAATTAGAAGAATTCGAGAAGAACTTAAAGAATTCGAGAACAATTCAAAGAACTCCAGAATAATTTAAAAAATTGAAAAGAATTTAAAGGATTCGAAAGAATTTCAAGAATATAACTTTTTCCCTTAATAATAGTGTTTTTCATAAAAAATTACAAAAAAAAAATAAATTCAGGGTCAATTTATATAATTTCCGATATAATAATTTTGAAAGCTAGGGTGGTGCAATTTTTTAAAAAAATTTTTATGCTTATCCCTCAAAAATTTATTTAAATCCACAGAAAAATTTATTTCTTTTTTTTAAACAAAAAAAAATATATATTGAGGTTCCGCAAGCCCCATAAAGTTTAATACGTATTTTTCATAAAAAAAAGACGTTTTCGTAAATTTTATTTGGAATCGTCAAACTTATGTAAATCAAGTTGAAATTCAACAATACTCTTCACAATTAGTAATAGGATGCGAATGCACAATAATTTATAATGATTAAAAGAATTCACTAGAATTCAAAAGAATTTACAAAAATTTACAATATTGAATTACAAACAACTTGAAAATAAAATTAAATTATATTAAATTTAAAACAAAGAGAATACAATTTTAGAATTTTAAATAATTTAAAAGACTTCACAAGAATCAAAAAAAGTTGACAAGAATTGAAAATGATTACAACAAATTAAAAAAATTTCACAAGAATTAAAAGATTTCAAAAGAATATACAAGTATACGAAAGAATTCACAATTCGTAAGACTTTAAGAGAATTCTCAAGAGTTGATAAGAATTCAAAGTTATCAAAGAATTCAAAATAAAGCACAAAGGTCAAAGAATTAATAAGAATTTGAAAGTATTCAGAAGAATTAACAGGAAACAAAAATGATCAAATCTTATTTGAGGAAGTCACTGGGATTCACAGGAATTGATCAAATCCACAAGAAAGCAAAAAAATTCACATTTTTCCGAAACGATTAAATAAAATAAAAAGAATTCTCAAAAATTCAAAAGAATTCAAAAGGAATTTAAAAGTATTTAAAAGATACTTCAGAATTTAACAAAATTTACTTGAATTTAAAAAAATTCAGGAAAATTCAAAAGAATTCCAAAAATTTAAGAAACTAAAAGAATGTGAAAAGAATTAAACGAATTTTAAAAACCCTAAAGAATTTAATAAACTGAAAAGTTTTCGAAGGAATTCAAAATGATTCACAAAAGCTTAGAAGAGTCCACAGGAATTTAAAAGAATTTACAAGAATTAAAAATAATTACAACGAATGCAAATAATTCATAAGAATTTTAAAAATTCACAAGTATTCGAAATAATTTATTGGCATTCAGAAGAACTCACAAGAATTCAAAACAATTCACAAGAATTTAAAACAGTTCGTAAGAATTCAAAAGAATTTAAAAGAATGTAGATATTTGCAAAACAATGGATACGAATTTAAAAGAAATTAGAATAATACAAAAGAGTAGACAAAAATTTAGAGTGATTAAAACAAAACAAAATTTTTTTTTAAAAAGATTTTTAAGAAATTCTCAAGCATTCAAAAGAATTTATAAGACGTCGAAGAAATTCACAAGAATTCAAAGTATCCAAAAAATTGAAATGAATTCAGAGAGGCCAACGAATTGAAATACTTTTAAATAATTAATTAATTAAAAGACTTGAAACGAATTATAGAAATTCAAAATAATTTAAAAAATTGAAAGAATTGAAAAATTCGAATAATTGAAAATTATTTACAAGAATTTAAAAGAATTTTCAAGAATACAAAAGAATGCAGAGACATTTAAAATGATAAAAATGAATTAAAAGAATTTAAAAAAATTACACGACTCAAAACAAATTATAAGAATTCAAAAGAATTAAAAGAATTGAGACAATGAAAATAATTCAAAATTATTCATAAAAATTCGAAAGAATCTACAAGAATAACAAAGACTTCTGAGTAATTCAAAATTATTAAAATGAATTAAAAGAATTTAAAATTATTAAAAGACTTGAAACGAAATAAAAAAATTCAAAAGGAATGAAAAAAATTCACAAATTTTAAAATCAAATAATTCAAATTCATTCATAAAAATTCAAAAGAATCTACAAGAATACAAAAGAATTTTAAAGTAATTTAAAATGATTATAACTGATTAAAAAGAATTAAAAAGAATTCACTAAACTTCAAAGGAATGCACAAGAATTCAAAAGTATTAAAAGGAATTGAAAAGAATTTAGAAGAAACTACTAGGTTTTACAAGAATTCAAATAATTCCAAGAACTCTAATTTAAATTCAAAAGAATTCGAGGAAATTTCGCAGCATGAAAAAGAATTTGAATTCAATAGAATACGAATTCATAATAATTTATAATAAATCAAAAATCTTACAAGATTTTAGAATATTTGAAAGTGGTAAAAGAATTTAAAGGAATTCTGAGAGGTCAAGGAATTGTAAAGGATTCCAAAAATTTACAAGAAATCAAAAAATTACGAAAAAATTCAAAATAATTTAAAAACATTCCAATGAATCCACAAGAATCAAAAAATATTCACAATCATGCTCCACAAGAATTCAAAAGAATTTAAGAGAATTTAGAAGTATGCAAGACAAATAACAAAAATTTAAAAAAATTTAAAAGAATTCAAAAGAGTTTACAAGTATTTTAAACGATTATAACTAATTAAAAAGAATTTGTAAGAGTTAAGAGATTTGAAAGGAATTTACAAACATTCAAAAGGATTTAAGGGAATTTAAAATTATTAAAGAATTAGAAAGAATTCAGAGAGGTCAAATAATAAAAAAAAAAATCCTCAAGAATACAAAAGAATTCACGATTGTTCGAAACGATTACAGGGAATTAAAAATAATTCCAAAGAATTCGACGAAATTCAAAAGTATTTGAGACACTTTTTCAGCATTTAAAAGAATTTACTACAAATCATAAGAATTTAATTCAATTAAAAAGAATTCAGAAGAATTCAAAAGAATTCCTAGAATTCACATGAATTATAAGAATTTAAAAAGAATTCAAAGAATCATAAGAATTCAAGAAGAATTGAAAAAATTATAAGCATTCGAGAAGAATTCAACCTGCCTTTGATCGATATAATTACAATAAATTGAAAATAATTCACAAGAATTTAAAATAATACATAAGGATTCATAAGGATTCATAAATATTTCAAATAATTCATTAGCATTAAACAGAATTTACAAAAATTCACAATAACGTCGAAGATTTTATAAGAATGCAAAAGAGTTTAAAAAAATGCATCAGAATTCACAAAAATTCAAAAGAATTTACAGGAATTAATATTAATTGAAACTTAATAAAATAAGTCACTAGAGTTTATGAGAATTAAAAAAAATCACTAGAAATACAAAACAATTCACAATTATTCGAGACGATTACCACGAATTACAAAGAATTCACAAGAACTTAGAAAAATCAAATAAGTTCAAAAATACTCAAAAGAATTTGTCAGCATTCAAAAGAATGTACGAAAATTCAGAAGAATTTAAAAGAATTTCAAAAATTGAAAAGAATTAAATGAATTCGAGGAGAATTTGAAGAATTTTAAGATTATAACTTTTTCCTCAGTGAAAGGTTTTTTTCATATATAATTCCTAACGAAAATTTAAAATCGTTTTAGGTAGTTGAGAATTATTTTAAATTCAAAAGAATTCAAAAGAATTCACAAAAATTCAAAAGGATGCACAAGAATCCAAAAAAATTCTTAAAAATTGAAAATAATCACAGCAAATCAAAAATAATTTGCAAAAATTAAACAAAAATTTCCAGTATTTGAAGTAATTTATTAGGATTCAAAATAATTCACAAGAATTCGCAAGAATTCACAATATTAAAAAAAATTTCATAACAATAAAAAAGAGTACAAGAAATTACAACAATTCACAAGAATTCAAAACTATTCACAAGAATTTACAAGAATTCAAAACCATTTACAACAATGCAAAAGAATGTAGAAGTTCGCAAAACAATTGACGACCATTTAAAAGAAATCTCAAGAATCAAAAAGAGTTTACAAGAATTTAAAACGATTACAACAAACATAAAAAGAATTTTCAAGAACTCAAATATTTCAAAGGAATTCAAAAGTATTAAAAAAAATCCAAAAGAATAAAAAATAATTCATAATAATTCGAAGAAATTACAAAAAATTAAAAATGATTCACATAAATTCGAAAGAATTTAATAATATTTAAAAGAATGCAACAAAATTAAAAAAAATTTACATGAATACATAAGAATTTAGAAAAATTCTAAGGTACTGAAAACAGTTTAAAAGAATACAAAAGAATTCCAAGAATTGCAAAGAATTAAAAGAACTCGAGAAGAATGCAAAGAATTAAAAAGAATTCAAAAAATTCGTTTTCGTACATTTTATTCAGTATCGTCAATATTAAGTAAATTGCGTTAAAATTCAACATTTCTCTTCAAAATTAGCCATAGATTAATGAAATGTTTATATAAATTGTTTCAACAATTTATTATTGTTTTTAGCGATTTTCTCTTAAAATAGAGTTTAAAAGTCGCGTTTTTTTCAAATTTTTAACTGATTACTTACTTTTCAGTTAGTACTTATCAATAATGCCTCAAATTTAACATAAATAATTGTTTAAACATTTTATTATTATTTATCAAAAAATTCTCTTAGAATAATGGTAGAAAATTGCAGCTTTTAAAAATAATTTTCCCCTTTGAATCCACTTTTAATTTAGTGTAAGGTAATAATTAATAAAATTTGACAAACCGAATAGTTTAAACAAATAATAATTGTTATCAACTATCTTTTCATATAGTGATGCTAGAAAGTTGCCGTTTTTTCTTCTAAAATTTTCAACCTTTGGTCTACTTTATGCTTATAGTGTGGTAAAAATTAATGAAATTTAGTAAGCGTCATTGTTTAAGCAAATTATTGTTTATAACTACCTTCTCTTAGATAAGTGCTAGGAAGTTGCGGTTTTTTCTGAAATCTTTAGTTATGCTTTGAATTTTCATTTATGAACAGATAATAAATAAATTTCAAGAAGAAGAATTTTTCAATCAGTACATAATTTTTTCAAACTTTGTTATTTGTAATTTATTTGTTATTTTGAATTTTTTGTTCAAAAAACTTTAAAGCTTTTAAATTTGCCAGGATTTGCAATTATTAAAAAAAAATCATAATGCATTAAATTTCATAGTGCACTTTGGTTAAAGATTATTGCAGTTTTATTTGTTTATTTATCATATGCTTATTCAGGGTATGAGAAAATCGAGATTTTTCACAAAATAATTATTTACTCTTCAAGAACGGTTTGCATAAAATAAAAATCATTTATAATTAACGCAAGGATACTCCCAGGATAAAAATAATTTGATTATTGTATGATTTATTCATTATTAAAAAATTAAATTAACAAATCGCCAAATATTGTAATTTTTTTTAAACATTTTTTCCTAGCTTAAAATACTTTAAATTATTGTGAAAGTAATTGCTGGTCACAATTTTTACAAATCATTAATATTTATAATTGTTATAAACAATTTTTTCGCAAAAATTAGTAATTTGTGGTTTTTTCAAAATCGGATTTTCAATTATCATCTGAATTAATGCAGACATTTTCAAAAATAATATAAATTATTTCCATACATGAAAATTGCGTGATATTTGAAAGTAAATAATAACAAACAATAATAAAAATTGTTTATTGTTAATTTCATTAAAAAAAATTAACAGCAAATCTCTCACAAAAATTAAAAGGAGCTTTAGTGCAAAAAATTATTTTGAAGGCCAAAGTGCTAATGTCTTAAATTTATTTATTTAATTTGTTTAAAAAATTAGCGATTGCTATATTTTAACAAATATGATTGAAGATATATTATTTTTTAGAATTTTTAAATTAATTCAGATGATAAAAGAAAATGCGATATTAAAAAAACCACAAATTTCAAATTTTTGCACAAAAATTGTTTATAATAATTATAATTCTTATTTTTTTGCAGAATTTGTAAATAAAAATTACGCTTGCAATAATCGAAAGCATTTTTAGCTGAGAAAACATTTTTTTCAAAAAAAATTAAAATTATCAGATAACAATTTTAAAAACACCCTCAAATTTCTAGATTTAATCTAAGAGAAGATAGTTATCAACAATAATAAGTTTTGTAAACAATAGCGGTTGTTAACATGTATTAGTTATTACCTTAAAATAATTGAAAAGTGGAAAATTATAATAAAATTGTAACTTTCTAGCATTATTCTAAGAAAATATTGTGATTAATTAACAATAATAATTTATTTAAACAATTATTTTTGCTGAATTTAATTAATTACTAAGTCACTCTGAGTGAAAAATGGACAAATAGTTAAAAATTTTAGAAAAAACTGCAACTTTATATTATTTCTACAGGAAAAGATAGTTATAAACAATAATAATTTGATTAAACAATTAAGTTTGTTAAATTTTACAAGCTTTTACCTCACACTGATTAAAAGTGAAAAAATTATAGAAAAAAATGTAACTTTCTGCCATTATTCTAAGAGAATATTGTGATAAATTATAATAAATGATTTAAACAATTATTTATGTTTAATTTTATTAATTATTGGTTCGGTCTACCTAAAAAGTTACGCCGCATCCCGACGCATAATATTGCATGTCAGGTTGCCACATAAAAAATTTTACTAATGATTAATAATCAATAATTTATTAATTTATAATTAATTAATAAGTAATTAATACTCAATCAATTACTCATTACTAATTATTTATTATCATTTTAAATTATTCTTTAATTAATAATTATTAATAGTTAATCAAAAATAAATAATAAAAAAATTTAAAATCAATAATTAATATTTAATGGATAATTAATAACCAATATTCAATTAATAAGTAATAATAATTAATTATTAATTATTATTGAATAATTATCAGTTGTAAGCAAAATATAGATTTCTTAATATCCCGAACCAAAAAAATAAAACCTAAAAATTATAAAAGATTTCAAGAAAATAAATAAAAATTTCTCAAGATTCCTGAGAAAATGTTTAATTATTAATTATTGTTTGTCAAACTAATTTTAAGAAAAAGTTTCAAAAGATTTCAAAACATTTTGATTATTTCCAAAATCGTCAAAAATAAATCTCGAAAATTATAATTATTATATAATTATATAAAAAAGTTTTGAAGCAATTTAATCAATAATTTAAAATTTGAAAAGGTTAAAAAAAATAAAAGCAAAATATATATAATTGTAGATTTTGAATTAAAATTTAAAAGCTTTTTGAGAATTGTAAAAGATTTCAAAAGAATGCAAAACTTTTCTTTAGATTCCTCTGAATTCTTTTTTTTTTATTTTTTTTTAGAAAATGTTTTAATAGATTAAAAACAATGTAATTATTTCTGAAATATATCAAAAAATTTAAAGCAAAATATAGATTTTTGAAAACTTCGAAAAAACTTTTAAAGCGTTAAGAATTATGAAAAATTTCAATAGAATAAAAAAGTCAACAAAATTAATTTTAAGGTATTGTTTTAAAAGATTTAAAAACATTTAACTCATTTTTAAAATTGACAAAAAGGAATCTTGAAAATTATAATTATATAATTATATTAAAAAGTTTTGAAGCAACTTAATGACCCTTAAACACGTAGTTACAAACATTTTTTATTTATTCTTTTGACTCACGAGTGGATTTTGTTACAATGGCGTTCAAATGTAGGAAAATGTGAAAAAAATAAAAACTCCATGTGACGTAGGACGAATAAAAGAGCCTTAGGACCAAAGAATCGGTTTTTCGATTTTTGTTGATTCTGAGTAATAAAGAGTTGCTTTATCAAATAAAATAATCCCCATTGCTCTACAAACAAAACTGAATTTTTTGGAGCTCAAAGAACAGTCCTGAGGCTAATTTCTTCGTTCCACGTCACATATAACTTTTTTAGGTTAGGTCGAGTTTTACTATAAGCCGGGTTCTAATGTAGAAAAATGTGAGAAAAATGAAAACTCAATGTGACGTGGAACGAAGAAGCAAGCTTTAGGGCAAAAAAATCGATTTTACGGTTTTTATTGATTCTGAATAATGTAGATTTTCCCTATCGAATGAAAATATATTCATTGCTCCACGATTGAAATTAAATTTTCTGGAAACTAATTTTTGGTCCTAAGGCTAGTTTCTTCGTTCCACGTCACATAGAACTTTCTCAGCTTTGGTCAAATTTTTTTATAAGCCGAGCTCCAATGTTAGAAGATGTAAGAATATGAAAACTTAATATGTGACGTGGAACGAATAAACCAGCCTTAGAACAAAAAAATCGATTTTTCGGTTTTTATTGATACTGAATAATGAAGATTTCCCTTATCGAATAAAAAATACGCATTGTTCCACGATTGAAATTGAATTTTCTGGGAACTAATTTTAGGCCCTGAAGATGGTTTCTTCGTTCCACGTCACATACAAGTTTCTCAGCATTTGGTAAATTCTTCTATAAGCCGAATCCCAATGTAGGAAAATGAAGAAAACACTCCATATGTGACGTGGAACGAAGAAACAGCCTTATGATCAAAAAATCGATTTTTTGGTTTTTATTGATGCCGAATCATGAAGATTTCTCATTTTC
>JAUELO010449075.1:0-13367 GCA_032357855.1 Amphibolips quercusostensackenii | reverse complement strand
GACAGTTCTCCCAAAACAACTGTTGTGTCGATTTCGAAATACTAACATGAAACAAAGAGCAGTTATGAAATTTTACGTAAAACTTGGTAAAGAAGAATCAGGAACATTCCGGTTGAAGCAGCAAGTGTACGGCGATGATTGCTTGAGTATAGCAAATGTTTTTCTGTATCATAAATTTTTTTTTGAAAGACAGAGAGAGCTTAGGAGATGATTATCGCGAAGGGAGACCAATTTCAGCTCGAACACCTAAAAAGGTCGAAGAAGCACGTGATTTTATTGCAAATGGTCGCAATGTTTTGCTAAAAATGATAAAAGAGGCTTCAAACATCAGCAGAGAAACGAAATGATTTATTCTTCACAAAAATTTGGGCAAAACAAAGGTATGTGCAAAGTTTGTTTCACACACTTTGATGGATGACCTAAAATGGGTGCGTGTCATTTATTCCAAAGAAGTCATTGCAGCCGCTAGAAACAATCCAAACTTTTTAAAATCAATTTCTACGGGTGTGGAAATATGGTGCTTTCAGTCCGACTCAAAAACAAAGCGTTAAATTGTGCAATGGAAGTAAAAAGTTTCATAAGCCAAAAAAACACGAAAATTTTCGTCCAAAATGAAAACAATGCTTATTAAATTTTTCGATAGGAGAGAAATTATTCATAGGTAATTCGTTCCAACTGGACAAATAATTACTAGCGCATATTATCTCAAAGTTTGAAAGCGCCTGATGGACAGAAATTGTCGTACTTGACCTAAATATCGTGAAGCAGAGACCTGGTCTTCGTATTTACTTGATTTGTCTCCGTGCGATTTCTTTCTATTCCGAAAATTGCAATTGTAGTAAAAAGGACGTTTTTCTAATGACGTTTCGACTGTCAAAACAGCTAAAACAAGAGCACTAGAGGCAATTTCACAAAATAAGCTCGAACATGCATTTCAATCACTGTTAAATCGCTGTAACAAGTGTATTGAAACTGGAGAAAAATATTTTGACTAAAAAAAATTAAAAAATGTTCAGATATCTTGTTTCAATGATGTTTCTCACGGCCAGTCTCAAAACGTATTTGTCGCACTGTACGCTTTATCAATATCACAGATATCACGGTACGTACGATTCTCTACAACGCCGGGTTGCAATTTTAATGACAAAAGTGTTTGCAAAGTGGTTAGGTTTCAAGATATTTCTAACAGTGTATGGCAGAGTCACCTTCTAAGTGCTTGTCAACTGCTTTGTTGGTCGACGCTATCCTGACGATAAAGCCTCAACACCTTTCTAAATTAAATATATTTTGCACTTAAATGAGGCTACACTTTCACAGTTCCGTGATACATTAATATTTTATCTATAAGAATATTAAACTTTTATGCAATAAGGCTTTAAAATAATATTACAAACGTTATATTCCGACTAACGAATCTTCAATTTTTAAGATTTGTGTTTAGCGCACCACTCTGAATTCTAACAAGATATATTTATTCAATGTGAAGAAAAATTAAAATGTGTTATAAAAAATAATTAAATTTGTAAAAACGCCTCTGGATCTTTGGTTGCCCTTAGGTAATGACATAATGTTAGTGATATTAAAAGTAAACACTTTATTATCATCATTTTATTAACTTAAATATTTCTTGAATATTTGCTTCTATTTTCGAAAAACTATTTTAGTAGAATTGCTGATGGAAGAAATATTGAATAATATTTTTATATTTTCAATCAGATTTTTATTTTATTATATAGTCGTACATTTATTTCATTTACAAAGTTTATTTACTCAAAGCCTTTTATATGATTATAATTTGATTTATATATTACCCATCTCACGCATCTCACGGTCATGAGACGTGGATATAGGCGTGATTTGCCGCGGTTCTACTGGGAGCCGTTGTTATTTTTTATGGATAGCAGTTGCTCCTAGTGGGACCCTGCCGTGGTTGTTCAACCTATTTTATTTTATATATATATATATATACATATATATATATTTATATATGTATATGTACATATTATTATCTTTGCTTGCGTAGAATACACCTTAGTCAGGTAGGTGCTTACAGTTATATTTGTTATCCTTTCCTTCCATGCACTGGTCTGTAAAATAAAAATTTTCGTGAAATATAATCAATCAATATTATTTTCTTATGCACATATCTCAAAATTATAATTTTAATAATTTTAATAAAAGTCGATAATTAATTAAACGTGTGTCATATATTTACTAACTTAAACACTCTACTTTAGATTGGCATGGAACCGGTGTTTCATTGTATGCACATACAAGCAGTGGACCATCCAAAAACTGGATGATACATTTTTCTGTAAATAAAATTAATAATTTACATCAAATGTTATCTATCTACCGAAATTTTAAACACATAAAAAACCAAAGGAAAAAAATTGATTTAGACGGAAAATTCTGAATAATCTCGGGTTAAAAAAATAAAAATCGGGAAGGGTCAAATGAAAGGTCACTATTTCTTAATTTGACTTTTACCAATCTCCATTTTTTGCATGCCGAGATTACCCCAAAAATTTTTACCATAATCACTTTTTACCCTTTATTTTCACTGTCAAATACAAATAAAATTCTACACACTAATTATATAATAAAATTAATATTTTCATAATGGTAAAAAATAGTTTTTCGAAGGATCAAACGCACCAAAAAATCAACCAATTTCAGTGGGATCCATGTCAAGTCACATGTGCCAATTTACAGTGTCTAAATAAGGCATGTCCTTTTACGAGCATTTGTCACATCTGTGGACACTGTCACTCAATCTAGCAATACCTTGTTGAAGTAGGAAGGAATAGTGGTAAAATAAGAAGATTCACCCTCTTGTTATTACTAAATGTTTCTTTAGATGGATTTTTAAAAATAGTTTAGTGCGCTTTTCGAAAAAGCTATTTAGGTAATATTTAATTACAGAATTGAGGACTACGCAATAATTTGATTTGTTACTTAAGGCTCTGTGGCAGAGTTTAGTTGCCAAGAATTTTAAGCGTCACAATGAAAAAGTTGGTAACTTTCAAAAGCAGTTCATGTGAGTTTATTGCAATACGTAAAAAACATTTTGCTAAGAACTTTAAACACAAAAAATAAATAAATGTGAGCAACAAAAAAAATGACAGAGGTTAGGAAATGTTCCACTAGCTTCCTTTTTTAAAAAATTAAATGTAACTAAATAATAGACTTCATCCCAATAATTTTAACATAAATTGTTAAATGAATATTTGGGTCCTCTCACAGCCCCCTATACAGGAAAAAAGAACTAAGAAGAGAAAAAATGTCTTCTTCACATAGCTCAATGTATGCCTTAATCCCGTAAATAATTTTAATCAAACCTGTAAACGCATAAGCCTATCACCGCAGTCCATGACTGAACCGCTCGGTTTTTCTCGCAATTTAAATATATGATCAACATTTTTAAGAGACTATTTTGGATATTTTCGCAAGCATATTTTTTTGATAAAATTCTTCGAAATCCTTTTTCTGCAAATTATTTTTTTTTTTATAATTTACAGAGAAATTTAAGGAAAAAGCAGAGTTTCTCTACTTTCCTCTGCAATTCTTTTGTTTCAATAAATTTATTGTGAATGCTTTTACTGCAAATGTCTGCGAATTCTTATTCACAGAGACAACTTAGATTAAAGAAAAAATAATTGGAGTTACTCTGCTTCTCTTTGCAAATCTTATCTTTCGATTATTCGCATTCTAAGTTCTTTTGATTCAAGCCACTCTACTTTTAATTTACAGGAAAATTGTAGAGAATCAAATAGAAAACCAGTTTGGCTCTGAATTTATCCGCAAATAGCTTTTGTGTGCAACATTCTTTTTTGAAAATATCTAAAACCCGAATTTCGCAGAATAATTGCAGATGAATTGCAGAAAAAGGCAGAAGTACTCGACTTTTTTTCCCTAATTTTTTCCCCCTGTAACATTCCCTTTCTTCAAATTTCGCTTCCTTTGAATTTACAAAGACATTACAGGAGAAGAACAACGAAAAGTGAATTTTCTCTGCTTTTTTGTATAAACATTTATCATTTTATGGTTGTTTCTCTGCAAATATCTGTGAAGTTTAACCTTCAGAGAAACCGTCATATCCGTGTGGCCAAATTAACAGATAAATTAAACAGATTTGCAGATTAAAGAAGAGAGAGTTACCTGTGTTTCTCTGCAAACTTTAATGACGAAAAACCGCAGAAAAAATGCATGAGTATTTTTTTACCCTTTATGCTCAAATAAGAGAGAGAGAGAGAGAGACAGAGAAAGAGAGAGAGTGCCCGCAAACCTGTTGCCGTCTTTCAAGCACTCTAGGCAGTTGTATAGCTATGCCGATTCTGGACCACATACCGACCAAACAGGTTCTGTTACATGCTAAGTATGAGAGTATGTTCCCTGCCTAGATACCTGAATAAGGTAATTAACATCAGTCATAAATGCAGATTCAATATTGCTAAAAAAATAGATTCATCATCGGTCTATGATTCAAATTTACCATTAGCTGGTCATGCAGATTGACCATTGGTCGGTAATAAAGATTTATCATTAGGTAGTAAAACGATTTTACCATCGGTAGGTAATGCAGATTTATTGTCATTGATAGATAAAACAGGGGCCATTGTTATTGCACATCCTAGCTTTACTCGCTATATCAGGAGCCTACCTTACCAATGAAATGTAACTAGCTATACAAAACAAATGAAGCTACTGTGAAATTCCTGACAACTCTTATCTAAATCTAATATTGATTGATCAAAATTTGGTAATTGATGTATCGGATGTAAATTTATACTCAGTACCTTACCGAAGAAACGGTGTGTCACCCAAGTGCGAGCTGGGATTCCCCGCATGTCCACGGGTACTCCACTGCAAGTGTCGCGCGCCTACCTTATACACAAAAAGATGTGGAATTCCCCTACTTTTGCAAGTGCTACGCTGAACTTCCCTAGTCATTTTTTTAATTTTCGTGAATATAGGTATAACTACGTAGCTTCTTATCTTAGCATCTCAATGATCTGAAATATAAAAAGATAAGAATTTAAATACATAAGTGAAAAAAATCTTCTACAACTGATAGCTGTTAGAGGTTAAGTACCGACATAACCTATAACTTGCATAAAGATTGATTTGATACGATCAATAGCAAAACTTTTTTCTTTGAGAACCGTTTTCCATTTTCAATACTGGACTGCGTAAAATACGTTTTTAACGTAAAAAATCGTTCTAAATTAACAAAATACGCACTTTTTATTACCACAATTATCACACGTCATCTTTTTGCACAAAAAATGTAGGCTTTTTCTGTATTTGCAAGCATGGTTCCCCCCTAGTACTGCGCCGAGATGCCCTGCACTAAGACACCGATGCCTGAAGTTAATAGGACCTCTCTTTTTATCATGTGAGATAGAAAACAAGATGCATATCATTTAAGCCTGAATCTCCTTCTCTACCACCTTCTCTACTACGACCTACTCCATCTCTACATCCTCTGCTCAAATAAAAAATTAGGAAATTGTAGTTGAACATAATGTCAGTATAGAGCATTGACGTTTTCGGACCTTATCGTCAGTTAACTTCTGCATAGGGTCACGATGACTCTGCTTGTCAAAATTGTTAAGGATTTTTTTTATGAGGAGATAGCTGAAACATAAATCATATGTACTTATGCAAAAAAACACAGAATCTATCTTCTGACATAAATGGCTATGATAAATCTAACAGCTATGAAGTTGTGCCTCTTTACTTGTCTTATGATATTCCAAAAATGATTCAAATTGATATCAAGAACAACTTTGAAATTGATGGTAGTAATAGTTCAGTTATTGCAGAAGTGCGTGAAATTTTCAAGAAATAGTGTGCAGCCCTCAAAGAGAATTCGGTTTGCACTTGTAGAAACAGAGGAACACCTAGAGTTCTGAGTCATATTACTTTGAGAACGGGAGCGAGAATATTACATCAATTATAGCCGAAAAGTAAATTCTCTGAGAATTTAGGAGAATTCCAGTTTTTATTTTATTTAATATACAAAAATTGCCATTTTATCTATTTCAGGTCGATTTTCAGTCTCAAAAACATATTTTAAGCAGGCCAGTAATTAAAATTGAAAAAGCTTTTCTAAGAAAAAACATTTGCAATTGATCGTAACAAATTAATTTAATTGCAGGTGATAAGCAATATCAGCGCTTAACCTCTAGCAGCTTTCAGTTGTAGGAAATTTTTTTCACTCATAGTTAGATCATTTATACACACATTTATACACATCATATTATTAAGATACTAAGATAAAAACCTACATAGTTACAACTTATTCCATATAAATTTAAAAAATGACTTACGAATTTAAGAGTTGTACTCGTGGAAATAGGCGAATCTTACATCTTCTCGTGTACAATGTAGACGCGCGACACTTGCAGGGAAATATCCGTGGACGTTGGGAAATACCAGCGCGCACTGGTTGATACACCGTTTTTTTGTAAGGAATTGAGATAAGTTCACAGTCGATACATGCATTACTGACTATTGATAAATTAATATTAAAGTTGGATGAAAGTACTCACTAAATTCACAGTGACGTCATCTGTTATTTATAGCTATTTACACTCGATTGGTATCGTAGTCTCCTCATATAGCGACTAAGGCTAGAATATGAACTACCAACGACCTCTGTTTTACTAACTAATATTAATAAATCTGCATTACCGACCAATAATAAAATTGCCTTACCGACCAATTATAAATCTGCATTACCAAATGATAGTAAATATAAATTACAGACCAATGATGAATCTGCATTATCGACCGATGGTAATTATGCGTTACCGACTAATGGCAATTACGTCATGTAGGCGACTTGGCATGGAACAAAACCAGATATCTACATAAATAGCCTGCAATTAGTAAAATGACTTTTTATTCAAAAATTTTATGAAAATAGAATATTTACTTCAATTTTAATCATCGCGTCCAATTACCCCAAAATAATAACTTTGCATGAAGGAACTGATAAAACAACGTTTCTTCAGAGGCAAGTGGGCGAGAATGACTACCATTTTAATTTTTTTGGGTTCGAAATAATAGTCGTGGTCCTCCGTTTGAGAAAACTGACTAGGGACTAAGTTATAGAACTCAGGAAAATTAAGGCAGATTTATATTTTCTGCGATTGGTGACAAAAGAGTACTTGGGCATGCCTTAAAACCTTTTTTTTTACTTGAGGAGGGGGAGGGGTAACCAGTATAGCAACTAATCACAATAAAGTGATTAACAGAGAGCAGATTAAAGCAACTGTGAAGTTAGCTGGTGAGCGCAGCTTGGCTCACACATGTGGAGGACCGCTTGTGGAGGACCGCTTGTGGAGGATCGCTTTTAGGCTAATCAAAATCTTGCAAAATTGCTAGGCGTATTAAATTTCAGTACAATTGGACACAATGGTTCTAAAATTAACGCGTATAAGTTCGAACGAATAGCCGTTCTGAGAAGTTTGGGCTATCTAGAATTATTGTGCCCAGATACAGTCATTCCGTGTTCAAAAATATACCTCATAAATCTTTTCCTTTAAAGTGAAATGTAATCTTATTATTATTATTCGCAATTACCGTATTATAAGCCTGTTACGCTCCCTGAAAAGTGAGCGTTACATAGCTTGCTGAAATATTATTAGTTCCGAACTCCGCCACCCTGTAATATTAAGAGGAATCAAGGTGTTTAGCGACTATGAAAATCTTCAAATCCTGGAATTCTCTTTAATTTTTTTGAACCTTGAAAACATGAAAAACTCCTTAAATTTTCCACAAAAACTAGACACTTCGAGCCACTTTTTGCAGACTGTATTCATTATTTTATAGATTACAAAAGGTTGCAAAATATTTTTAAATACTTCAAAAGATTTGAAAATATTTTAAAGATTTTATAATATTGAAAAAAATTTTTAATATTTTACAAAGAGTTTTCGAATATCAAAGATGACAAATAAGACTTAAAAAACTTTAAAGATTTCCAATCATTTTATCAATTTGAAATAATTTCAAAAGGTTTCAAAACATTTTTTAATATTTCAAAAGCTTTCAAAAAGATTTTAGCAAGTGCTATGATTCCAACGAATACAAAAGGCTTCTTAAATAAAGATTTAAACTAAATTTCAAAGATTTTAAGATATCTTAAAGATTTAGGGCAATTTAAACTTTTTTTTTATTTTAAAAGATTTCACGAAGATTTCAAATATTTTAATAATTTCAAATTGATACGAAAGATTAAACAGATATTTTAAATAGTTTAATAATTTTTAAGAATACAACAGATTTCACCAAAAAAAGTGAAAAAAATTTTACAAAGATTTCAAAAAATTACACAGGCGTTAAAAAGTTTTTAAGGATTTCTAAGATTCGAAAAAGGCATTTACAACAGATTTAGAAGATTTCACCGAAATTCCTGAAATATGTCGAAGATTCCATAAAGATTTCAAGGATTTAAAATATTTGAAAAAGGCGTGTACACCAGATTTCAAATATTCCAGTGATTTCTAATGAATACAAAAGATTTCAGAATGATTTCGCAGATATTTCAAAAAGTTTGTAGGAATTTAAAAGGTTTTAAGAATTTCATAGATTTCAACAACAGTACAGTACACTAGATTTCATAGATTTCAAAAAATTTCAAAGATTTTTAACGATTAATTTTTTCAAATGATTTCAAGAATTTCAAATATTTTAAAGCATTTCCAAGATTTTAAACGATTTTAATTTTTTGTTTTAATTTCTAAGATTTCACTAAGATTGTACACACTGCAATGATTCATAACAAATACAAGAGGTTTCAGAACGATTTCACAAATACATAAATTATTTTAAAACATTTAAATAAATAGAAGATTTCAATGATATCAAGTGAACAGAAAATATTTTGCAAGCGAATATTAAAGAAAGATTTAACACATATTTGAAATATTTTATGAAGATTTTAAAAGATTTCGAAAAATGCCACAAAGATTTCAAAGATTTTAAAATATTTACAAAGATTTCACAAAGATGACTTATGTTAGAAAGAAATTAAAAATTTGATTATTCATAGTTCTGTTTTTTTCAAAAAATGTTGGCCAATAAAAAGTGATATAGCTAATTTTCTACAAGTAGAAAAAACAGTTATTTCATTATTTGATGTAAAAAGGAGACCTGGAAGAACTTGATATCATGCCCTGTGAAATCTGGAAAGAATCTCAAATTCATGAATTTAATGCAATATTATTAATCACAGCCAAGCAGACGACTGCAACGACAGTCTAATGTTTTCAGGACCAAAGATATTATAAACATCACGACTCACTTTTCAGACGGCCCTATATTCTTATAGAATACTAATTTAGAATATAATATCCTACATCACTCGGAGGGTTAGACAGGTCCTCACGTGAAGATCGATGTTTGCAAGAACGGCTTGAAAAAGCACGGTATATGTAGGCTAGTTTTCCAAAAAATTAAATTTTATGAAATTAATGAAATAATGTTGAACTTACTCAGAGCTTGCATGAATGTTAGGTTTTTTGGGTAGACTGGGTGCGGAGCCGAACAGACACAACTGTGTACAACGTAGCATAGAAACAAAAAACTTAAAAATCTCATGTCTGGTAAAGTAAGAAGATTTTTCAATAAAAATACTTTCAAGCGAAGCAAACAAATAACTGAATATTTCTCTAGTGTTCCGGCTTAATATACCACAATCATCAGATACAAAACTGAGCCATCTAGGTCATATGAAAAATATTTACTATAAAAGTGCTATGTTGGCTTAACTAAAACGTCTTTCATTCTTGAGAATGTAGGATGCGTAAGCAAAAAACGGACTAATAAAATATACTTACAACTTTTTTGTCCGCTAAGAAAAAGTTCTTTTATTGTCAGCGATTTGTAATTACTAAAAATAGGTAACTTAAAGACGGTTGCAGATAAATGCATGAAATTTAGAAGGTATGTTCTTGCCACTAACATCTGAAAACTGATTAAGCGATTTGTAAAATATTCATTACTCCAATCATTATTTAAAAATACTTAAAAAATGCTTTTTCATAGTAAAACTTTTTTCATCAACATAATTCGAAGTTGATGTAAGAATAAGAAAGACTCCTGGATTCAAGTCGATTTGACTGACTTCAAAGTGTTTTTGGACTTCAATTGTGGGTGGTGGATCTCGTTAGAGCATCCCCTAATATTTCATTTAAAAATATTTTCAATGTTAATTTAAATAATTTTAAAAAATCGATAATACATCCTCTATGAGAAAGACAATATATTCGCGAATTAATCATAATGAAGCAGCAAAGTGATCATCAAATGAGCACCATACTTGTAAGGAATTCGAATGATCGAAACTTAAGAAGATAAATAAACTAAGGCAAAATAAATGAATAAGTGTGTCGATAATGATATTTTTTTCTTCTCTCAAGCAATGACTTGTGAATGCGTAGTTTTTTGTGCGGTAAATGTGACGTAGCTTGTTTCCAAGTTTCAGAATATTGCCTTCTCATTGTATTGATGAAGTTGAAAATGTTACACACCTGCATTCTTTTGAAAAACTTTTCTATTTTTCATGTTTCTTATTTCTATATATAACCTGTTTTTGATCATTTGACCATTTTAGTCAATGAGATTTCAAAAAATTAGTAGTTGTCAATTGTTCTCAACAATTGTTTAGAAAAATTATTATTGTCTTTAACTATCTTCTTCTAAAGTAATTCTAGATGATTAAAGTTTTTCTGAAATTTTTTACTTTTTGTTGATTTTTTACATAGCGAGACAATTATTAATTCAGGATACTATACAATAGTTATTTAAATCTTTTATTTTTTGTTTACAATCATCTATTTTTAGAATTATGCTAGAAAGTTGCGGATTTATTTGCAATTTTCAGCTTTTTTTTGACTTTTCAGTTAGGAATTAACTAACTCTCTCTAATGCTTATTTTTAATCTATTTTCTTAATTTTTTTTGGTTAACTTATTATTCAAAATATATATTGTAAGTGGTTTCGAATTTTTGTTTGTTTTCTAAAATTTTATTTACTAAAATGGTCTATTTTCGGTCAATCAGATGTATATATTGAATAAAAGCAAGTTATATATAGAAATAAAAAAAAACGTAACAAATATAGAAAAGTTTATTAAAACAACGCGAGTGCGCAACATTTTAAACTTTATTGAAGTGATAAGAAAGCAGTGTTCTGAGACTTCAAAACAAACTGCGTCACCTTCACGTGACGAACAACATAACCTATTTACAAGTCATTGCTTGTGAATGAAGAAAATAAATTTATTTATACTCTTATTGATCTATTTGACATGACCTCATTTTCTGTCCACAGTTATGGTCATTAAAATTTTTTTTAAATTCTCTAAAATGCTTTAATTTTTCTTTGCAAAATGTATTAAAAATGCTCTTAGAACACTTGTAACCTCTTAATATCCTGGAAATTTTAGTCGATTTTAACTGTATTAGAAAGATAGCAATGACAATTAATTATATAATATTTTGCAACTTTTATTTATTTAAGGCATAAGGCGTTAATGAATCCTTTACAGATTATCCAATCCATTTGCAAAATAGAAGAGTTTATTACAAACACTTGAAAGTATGTTTAAGTAATTCATTTGTGAATTTTTTTTTGGATGAAAAAAATTTAGTAACACATCCACTTTAATGCATTTTACTTTGGCTGTTTTTTACATTTTTGTGGTCAAGAAAAATGTTACGATGTGTTACATGGGGGCATGGGTAAATCTATACAGTTCGTAAAATACTTATAACAAATCAAACCTATAAAAATATTATGTGCAAAAATTAGAGTATAACTTTGATTTTTATTAGTTGCAATACATTATTGTAATAACAATATATAGACTTAAATATTGGTAAAATTATAATAGTATTGTTTTTATTATTCCGTATGATAATTTTTGTGAAAACTATTATGTATTGCTTTTTTTTTTATTCATTTCCGTCTTTGCCTCTGGCTATTTTTGGAAAATTTGTCACTTTTCGCAAATAATCTGCAAACTTTTAAAAAGAATTTACAAATTTGATGTGAAAATTCTGAAAGGGTTCGCTGCTTTTTCTCAATATAATTAAAAAAATATTATAAATGATGAAAAAAAATTATCAGAGAACTCACAAGCTTGCTCGACCAATCTGGGAACTGGGAACGAGGTTCGCCTGCAGGTTAGCCGTCTCACACGCTCGCCCAAACGCAATGCGTGTCTATGTATTTCGAGTTCATCTGATGAGTGACTAGAAGTTTCATGAAATCTATATTGTTTGGCCTCGACGGCTGCTTGTGTTAACGCACTCTTGGTTTATGTTTAGATACTAGTCAGTCAGCAGTAGAGTGGTCCAAAAAATTTTTTTTTCGAATTTTAATGCAAAACGCTTGGAAATTTGTTCAAATCTACAAAAAAATAAACCCATTTTTTTCGAAAAAAAATAATATTTAGAGGTGACGCAAGCCCCATGAAGTTTAACACGTATTTCCCATAAGAAAAAAAGACGTTTTTGTAAATTTTATTCAGAATTCTCGATATTAGGTGAATCGAGTTCGAAATCCACCATTTCTCTTTACAATTAGTCACAGAATGCAAATAATATATTACTTTTTAAATATCACCCCCATAAGTCTGTTTTATAGGGTCCCGAAAAACCCCCTTAAGTGAAAAAATGAATTTTTCGAGTTTTTGGCGCTAATTATGATTTTTTTGCAGTTTTTTTAACGCAGATTGTTTTAAATACATGAAATACTACTTTATACTGATAATTAGATGTTTATTTATATTGTTTAAACAATTTATTATTGTTTTTAGCAACTTTCTCTCAGAAAAGGTCTAAAAAGTCAAGGTTTTTTCTGAATTTTTCAACTTATTTTCAACGTTTCAGTTAAAGCGAGGTGATAATTAATTAGAGTTAACAAAAATAATTGTTTAAAAAATTTGTTATTAATTTTAACAATATTCTTTTAGAATAATGCTACAAAGTTGCGGTTTTTTCCTGAAAATTTCAATTTTTTGTCCACTTTTCACTTAAAGCAAGTAATTATTTAATTTGATTAGGCAAAAATAATTGTTTAAACAAATTGTTAATGTTTATAGCTATCTTCTTCTAGATTAATACTACATAGTTGAAGATTTTCCCTGAAATTTTCAACTTTTTATCACTTTTCAATTAGAGTAAAGTAATAATTAATTCGTGTCAACAAAATAATTGTTTAAACAATTTATTATCATTGCTAATAATGTTTTCCTTGCTTAATAATAGAAGGTTGCGGTTTTTTCTGAAATTTTTAACTTTTTGCCCACTTTTCACTTGAAGTGAGTTAATATTTAATTTAATTTAACA
>JAUELO010449061.1:0-13368 GCA_032357855.1 Amphibolips quercusostensackenii | reverse complement strand
TTTATAATTATTATGTTAGTATAATAATAATAATACATATTATATATATATATATATATATATATATTATTATATTAATTACTTCAAATACAATTATCGAACGAATAAAACTAATTAGAAATACGGAAAAGAGGAAAGTAGGCTATGATAAATAATTTCACCTTCGTTTTCTGAAAACATAATGTTCTTTTCTAAAATGTGATGGTTACGAAAATTTTTTATCAACGGATATGAGTCATCATGCAGTGAAAGAATATGGAATGAATGATTTCAACATTGAATATATTTATTAATGACAAGCGGAACCTTTAAGATCTGGACTGGACCCTTGCTGGACACTTAGGTCCTTGGACCCTATAAAAATTGAGGGTTTAAATCTCGGGTAATAAAATAGATACAAAATCAAATAGAAAATAAACATGAAATAAAAATACATTCTCCTAATTTACTAAAAAAAAAAAATTCTTTAAATTATAAAGTTCATGACAATTTGAGATTCCTGAATTGGAAAATTCACGAAAAAAAATAAAGAAATTGTTTTAATAATAAATCTTCAACAAAATAAAAAATATTTTGCAGCAGGTTGAGATATGTGCATGCATAAATTGTTATTGCCCATTACGAGAAATTTCATTCAATGTTTTATATCCAGTTTTAAAACCACTATACCTTATTTTCGAATAGTTTCAGTAAGAAAACATCTTTTTTATTGAAAAATGCTAATCCAGTTTTTTACTTGTTAAACATTGATGCTAATTAGATAAATAAATTTCTAAATAATTCTGTTAATTTTCACAAATGAGGTAATTGTAATAACTAATTAAAAGAGAAATAATTCTTTTCTAGGGGGAGTTGTCAGATTGCTACATTTTGTTACAGAAATTGTTACTAACCATTCAAAAAATTGCTCATTTCTGCCTCATATTCAATTTTGAAATTATCATCACTAGCTCATTTTTCGATGATTCGAGTGATTAAAAGAGGTTTTGAAAAAGACGAAGACTAATGTTTAATGCATTAAATGCAGTTTGAGAAACACTCTTAACTAATAGTCGGATGATTTCAGCAAACAATATTTTATTTTATATTTTTTATAAATGGTTAATGATTATCACTTAGAAGGTCTTTTTAATAATAATATTAGTAAAAAATTAATTTACTTCACGAGAAAATAACATATTGAGAAATTTTTGTATGTGATATGGTAGTAATGTGCAGATTATTAAACATTAAATAAATGGCAAGACGAATAAATAGAAATAGAAAAAACAGGGTTTGATACCCAAACACTCACAAGTGAAAAACATAAGTTTATAGTAGATGAAACACTAAGGTATATGCAGGTAAACAGGTATACACTTTAAATAAGAAATAGGTATAAAGTGAGAAAAATACCTAAAGCTGATAATGCAAGAATAATAAACAACTGAATTATTTGGAAGATAGACTTAACGCTGAATCGTTGCATTTCTAACAGAATATGCAATTTTGAAAATTACAACATTTGTAATATGATGTCATATATCCACTTTTAAGATCATCATTAAGATATTATTGGATAATTTTAATGTAACTGCGATTTTTTTATATATGAAAATTATATATATATATTTCTATACACACACATTTATGAGTTTTTGTTTATAAAAATGCTTACAACAACAATGCAAATGATTTTTCGATCAATTCAGGCAGTTAATTAGTAAAATAACGGAATTCCAACAATTACTGAAAAAAAATTTTTCTACGTGAAAAAGCAAATTGAAGCATTTGTTTATAGAAAATGTTTCAAACAATTCCGGGAATTGTTATTTATTGTCTTGCATCTACTTTCGAAAAACCACTTAATTTATTGTCGCATAATTTCTCTGTAAAAAAGCCTTTTTTTGGATATAAATCCTAAATATAAGTTTTTGTGTCTTAAAATATTTATAGAAATCATATAAATCAATATCAGAACAACTCTGCTAGCTGATCATCTTAAGTAAGGTAATTTTAATAATAACTAAAAAAAAGTAATTATTCTCTACAAGCATACGGTATATTGAGGAATAGTAATAACATTTTATTAAACACTATACATATTTTTATTATTACAATTTATAACATTTAATTTACACATTCTGCTTAAAAAAATCTTATATTTATTAGACATTGCATCTGTCTTCAAAACATTCTTACTAGTATTAGCTAACACTTTATTTTATTTTTTTTTATGGTAGTACACAATGAAAATTTCAGAAAAACTCACGTACAGGACAACGGTTGAGTTCGACATTGGTCTAGAGATAAGTGTGCGAATTTTTTAAAATCTATTTTTTTGGTTGTTTTGAACCTTCTAGTAGATTACAGTGTCGGCTTATTAAAATAATGAGTCATAATTAGGTCGTGGAAAAATCAGAAGTCGTCATATGTATTTCATCCTTTGGTTCTCTGTACCCACTTCAATGTTTTGGAGAGTTTTTACCTGATCTAAAAAGAAAACAATATTCAATTTAAACATTAGCATAATAAATTTCGCGCTATGCACGCGTGTCGTTTTTCAACTTGGGTTAAAAAATAATTTTTAGTGTAATAAAATGTATGTCATAATTGGTATTTCAACCTTTCAAATCGGTGGGAAATCTTCACAATTTTTGCAAAATCTTTCTAAAATCATTGGAAATCTTTGCGAAATATTAATAATATTTTTGGAATATCTGATAATATTTGCAAAAATTTGTAAAATTTTTGTGATATCGTTGCAAAATATTTTTAATATTAAAAAAAAAATTAATAATATTTGTGAAATTATTGCAATCTTTGTGAAATCTTTGAGAAATCATTAAAGTCTTTGTAAAATATTTTTAAACTATTTGAAATCTGTTTAAAATAATTGAAGTAATTGAGAAATCTCTTCAGTCTATTTGAAATCTTTATAAACTATTTGTAAAATTTTTGAAATCGTCAGGAAATCATTAAAATTTTTGGAAAAAATTTCTGACATTTTTGAAAATCTTTTCAAAATATTTGGTAATATTTGCGAAACTATTAAAATCTTTGAAGTTTTTGTGAAATCGTTTTTATCTATCTGAAATCTTTGTGAAATGTTTCAAACCTTTGCAAAATCTATTCGAAATTTTGCGAAAACTTGTAAAATTTTGTAAAATTTTGGGAAATCTTTACAATCTTTGTGAAATTTTTGCAAAATATTTGGTAATATTCGCAAAATTATTAAAATTTTTAAAAAATTATTGGAATCTTTGTGCACTCTTTGAAATATATCGGAAATCCTTGTGCAATAATTTCAGTATTCGTGAAATCTTTCAAACCTGTCCAAAATCTTTGTAAAAATTTGTGTAATATTTCATATCTTTGGGTAATCGTTTAAATCTTTGTGAAATCTTTGAAATGTTTGATAATATTTGTAAAATTATTGAAATCTTTGGGAAATCTTTGTGCACTTTTTTGAAATCGTTTGGAAATCTTTGTGAAACAATTGCATTATTTGTGAAATCTTTAAAATCTATCCGAAATCTTTGTTAAATTTGTTAAATCTTTGAAAAATTGTTCCAATCCTTGTGAAGTCTTTGCAAAATATTTTTAAAAATTTTAAAATATTTGGTAAAATTTGAGAGATTTGGAAATCTTTAAAAATTTATTCAAGCCTTTGTAAAATCTTATAAATCTATCCAAAATCATTGCGAAATATTTAAAATCTCTGTGAAATATTTGCGAAATTATTTAAGTCTTTGAGCAATATTTGAAATATATCGTAAATCTTTGTGAAATAATTGAAGTATTTGTAAAATAATTAAATTATTTGTGACATCTGCTAAATCTATTCGAATTCTTTGCGAAATCTTCGGCAAATTATTGAATTATTTGCGCAGTCTATAAAATCCACTAAAATTTTTATGAAAATTCCAAAATCTTTGTGAGATCTTTAAATTGTTTTTGAAATATTTAATGATATTTGTGAAGTTTTTGGAAAATCATTAAAATCTTTGTGAAATCGTTGGTAACATGAATTTCATACCAGTATTCATGATTTATTATTTAATATTTAATGTTTATTTATTATTTATAATTAATGTAAAATTGTAGACAGTAAATTATTATTGTACTATGTATAAATTGTGCAATTTAATATCATGAGTCTAGATCCCTGGACCCAAAAAAAAAAACGTTCCACCGCTTCTGCCGATCGATGATTTTAAATTTCCGGTTATCTCCCGGTCAATATTTTATTTTTCCCAATCAATTTGAAAGAGTTCGCAAGATTTAAATGATTTCAAACGGTTTTAAAGATTTTAAAAGACTTCTGAATATTTGAAAACCTTTATAAGGTTTTGGATTTGGAACAGGACATTTTGGAGAAGAATTATAATTGAGAGCTCGGAAAAGTATTGTCCATGTTGTGACGTCAAACGTAAAAGTTCGAAGTTCGAAAATAAAAATTAAAAAATACAGGGAGATAGGTCTTTCAAAATAAGATTGAGGTTACATAAACAATTTTTTCCTAATATGCATGTAACTGTTAACTGCTGCATTTTCGAAAATCAAATGGATTACATAGATTTTTTTAATAAAAGTGTAAAAAATCAATTTCTAATTATAAAAAAGCACTAAACAACAATAATAGTTAACAGTTTACACAATTTTTGTGAAAAAATTCTCTTTTTAGCATTTATATGCATGAAAAATTTTTCTTTCCTGCAGAATCGTTTCTTTTTGTCAAAAAAATAAATATTTGTATACAATAGATTGTCATCTAAAAACATTTGTCATTTTTGTAAACAAATTTTATAAAAAAATTCACTTATTTGACATGTCTATGCATCGAAATTTTTTTTGTGTGGATTTATTTATTTTCATGTGAAGATCAAAAATGTTACACATTATTGTCCCATGAAACAACGTTCGTCATTGTTATAAACAATTTTTATAAACGAATTCACACGTTCACCAATAATATGCATAGAATTTTGGTCTTTTCTGTGGTATATATTTTTTTTATCTAAAGAATGGGACTTGTGCACAACTGACTTTCATCCAATAACATTTGTCATTTTTATAAACAATTTTTATAAACAAATATACTTATTTGGCATATCTATGGATCGAAAATTTTTCTTTTCCGTGAAATCATTCATTTTTATGTGTACGTACAATAATATATTGAGTAAATCTTTGAATTTTATAGACTCATGAGTAGATCAGAAAAAGGTAAAATTAAAATTTTATTGTCCCGGTTGGAAACCCTTCCGGTTTTAATTAGGTGCTTACCATAGCTTTTGATCAAAAGAAGTAGTTCGTCAGGAGGGAGGGGAAGTATCAGAGGGAATAGGAGGGCAAGCTTGGAGTCGGGAGGAAGAAGGCAGTAAAAACATGTATAGGGTGAATTAGGGAGGGGGGGAGTATGCAAAAGAATGTAAGAGAAGACGTAGTATAGAAGGATTATTAGTGATAGTAGGGTTAGTAGAGAAAGGGCAGAAGAAGAGGGTTGCGTGAGTAGGGGAACGGGCAGAGGGAAGCTAAAAAAGGGTCTGCTGCACAATGAATCTTATAAGAGGGATAGTGAGGGTAAGGTGGAAGGGTACGTAAAATACCGTAGTAGTAAGAAAGTACTAGATAGGGGGCAGGACTGCAGAACTGAGAGAATAGAGCATGTGTAGTAGGATTGATATAAAAAGGACAATAGGAGAGGGAACGGCAAAAGAAAGGTGTGTAGAGAAGAGTTATGAAGGAAAATTATGGAATGTAAGTGAGCTGTGGGAGAATATGTAAAAAAGTAGAGAGAAAGTATTCGAAGGAATGATCAGTACAAGAGTGAAAGGAAGGTACAGTAGGAAAGGGGTCAGCATGTTAAGGATGGATGGAAGGAAATTAAGGAAGAGGAACTATTGGAGGGGAACTTATGTGGCTGAAAGGGGAAGTATGTAAAGAAATGTAGGTTTCGCGAAGTCAGTGATATCTAGTTTGTGTTTTTTAAAAAGGCCAGTAGAAAAGGAGTAGTGGTGAAGAAGAGGGAAGTAGAAGAGGATTAGGAAAGTGAGGGGTGGGGCCCTTCGGGAAGGGATGTTTGGGGACGAAAGGGGAAGGCAGTTTAGTGCAAAGAAGTGAGGGCTGGTACAGCAGTGTAGGGAGGGGTGAAACTTTATGAAAAAATAATATGAAATTTGTATTTGAAACATTAAATAAACTCACTTTCGCATGAAGAAGTCCAGTTTATCGTTCACTTGCTTCTTCGTCGCACACGGTAGCCCTGCTGTGATAATATTTTTGTGTAACGTGTAATCACCAGGTTTAGGGGGATTTTTTGATTTTTTAGCGTTTGTATATGCTTCGAAAGATTTCGATACGTTCTCTAACCTAGTTGCTTCGTTAGAAACTTTGTCGCATTTCACTTTCAAATCACCATCCTTTATATTAAACAAGATGTCTAAAGCTAATGTTGTCTCATGAGCGGAATAACGGCTTTCTGAAAATACTGAAAGTGAAAACAAATTATGTTGGTAATAGAAACGTTCAAAATTCTACTAGAAAAAGCCAGTCAAAGCATTAATTTTCGACTAAAGACTACTTTTTTTAAAACGAAGTACTTAAATTTTAATGCAAAGAGATTAATTTCTAACAAAAGTAATTAATCTGTAACCTAAAGAAGAAAGGTTTGATAAAGTAGTTCAACTAGTAACAATATGGTTAAACTTCAACTATAAAACATTCACCTCCAATCAAACATGAAAAAGTCAAATTTTTTGTTAAAAAATTGATTCTCAGTCAGAAAAAAATTTTTAATTTTAAATAATAATTTTTTACCGAAAAAGATTAATGTTTGACTAAGTAAGATAAATTTCAAACTAAAAGCTAAACAGCTAATTTTTCAGTGTAAAACTTGTGATTGTTGATATTTCGATCAAGAAAATTTTTCATTTCAAGTAAAAATGGTTAGAAATTTCAGAAAAAACCCCTATAGCAATTTGTGGATGACCACGAGAAAGATTAATTTTTCTAATTAATTTTTTTTTTTTTTAATTATTAATTGTGCTTACCGACAAGAACTGCCACCAAAGAAAGGATCAGGAGTTTCATCGTAAACTTGAGACAAATGTACCCAAAAAAATCGGAAAGTAAGACTTTGTGCAGATCAAACCAATTTCACTTTCTTCCTGTGCTGATGTCAAGATACTGATTTTGGGTCAATCCCTTACTGAAGATTTTGAGGAAGTCACCTTGCCTTTGTTCAAAATTGGTTTATGATAAATATAAAACAGGCTCATGAAATGCATATTTTCTTATCACGATCTTATTTACCAGACCTCAAACCGAGTCTGAATAACATGCTTTTCACCAAAAATTTGAAATTCCACACATTTTTGAATGTCATTGTTTTCAAAACTAAAAACTTCTTTTATATTTTTATAATTTTCGATATAAATTGCATTTATATTGATTTAATAATTTTTCTTAGTTGAAAATTTAACTATTTTGTTAAAAGTTTCTTTTTTCTTGGTAAAAACTTCATCATTTCAATTGAAAATCCATTCATTTTTTTCCAAATTCAACTGTTTTTTTAAAAGCTTCTTTAGTCGAAATTAAGATTTTTTGAATAAAAATGTAAATATTTTACTTTTTGTCGAAAGTGTACCATTTTCAGTTAAAAATTCAACTGTTTAGTATTAAATGTACGTCTGCTGTTGAAGATTTGTCTTTTTTTAATCAAGCACTGATTTTTTTCAAAGATTTATCATTCTGTTTAAAAAATAATAATTTTGGTTAAAAATTGTAATGTTTTTAATTTTTCCTTAAATATTAGATTTTTAACTGAATCTGTAACTAACAAATTCTTGTTTGTAACTTAATTGTTTTTGTTATAAATTCACCTTTTCCAGCAGAAAATTAATCTTCTTGCTTCAACACTTATTTTTTTTTGAAAAGTTGACTAGTTTATTAAACATTTGTTCTTTTTTGCTACAAATTTAACTTTTCTGCCCAATAATAAATTATTTTGGTTGTAAGCTTACGTTTTCAGTTAAAAACATAACTATTTGGTTCAAAATTTAGTTTTTTTATTGAAAATGTATCTTTTTTTGAAAATTGATCTATTCAATAGAAAATTGTTTTTTTTTTTTGCTAGAAATTAATTGTGTTAGCTAAGAATTAATCTGCTTCATTTTTGGTGAAAGATTATCTCATTTTGTGAGGAATTAATTATTTAAGCTAAAATGTAACTATTGCATTTTTGTTCAAAAATTAATATTTTTTTTGAAAATTTGACTTTTTGGTAGAAACTTGATCTTCCTAATTAAAATTACGTCTTTCTAGATAAGAATTCATTTTTTTGGGTAAAAATTGTAATATTTTGTTAAAAGTTTTTTCATTTATGTTCAGAAAAAGTTATGTTCAAATTAGAGATATATTTTCATTAACTTTGTATTTTTTTATTTAAAGCAAAAGTACATTTAAAATCAGTACATATCTGTTAATTTTGAATTACACCTTTTTCTTTGCTTTTTTTTAAAATGATTTGTTTGACATAATTCATATAATATAAAACCATATACAAAAACTAAATGAATAAAACCGAGAAGATTAATTTTTAACAAAATAAAAAATGCTTAACAAAATGAGCAAATTCTCAATCAAGGAAATAAATTTTGGAACGAAAAGATGAACTTGAATAGATCAAAGTTTAACTCAAGATTCATCATAATAGTTAAAAATTCATTTTTTTTGTTCAAAACTTGTCTTTTTTGGTTGAAAATTAATTTTTAACTGAAAATTTTACTTTTCAGTTTTGGTCATAAATTGATAGTTGTAAGTTAAAAACTAAACTTTTTAATTGAAAATTATTAAGGGACGAATTAGATTAATTTATAACAAAAAAAAAAAAAATATTTGTAAAAAAATAGTCAAATTTCCAGTTCAGGAAATTAATTTTTGACCTAAAAGGTGAAATCATACAGATGAAAGTTCAACTAAAGATTCATAATTTTAGATAAAAATTCATTTCTTTTGTACAAAATTCATCTTTTTGTTAAAAAATAATTTTCAACTGAAAATTTCACAATTTGATTTTTGTTGTGAATTGGTAATTTGCAGTTAAAAATTAAACTATTTAATAAAAAATAATAAAAAAATCAGAAACATTAATTTCTAGCAAAATATAAAATTTGCAACAAAACTGTACAATTTTCAGTTAGGAAAATGAATTTCTAACCGAAAATATGAATTTAAAAAGATATAAGTTCAATTGAAGATTCATTATTTTGGTTAAACATCAATTCATTTTGCTCAAAATTTGTCTTTTGTGGTTGAAAAATAATTTTTAACTGAAAATTTTACTACTTTATTTTTGTTGTAAATTGGTAATTTTCAGTTAAAAATTAAATTATTTAAGTAAAAATTAATTTTTGACTCAAAATTTCACTATTTGATTTTTCGTTGTGAATTGATAATTTTAAGTTTAAAATTAACCTACTCAATTAAAAATTAATGAATTTTGCAAAAATATTCTTGTTTTTATTAGAAAATTAACCTTCTTGGTTCAAAACCCATATTTCTGTTGAGAAGTCATTTTTTAAATTAAAAATTATTTGTTCTAGATTGAAAAAATATTTTTTTTGTACATTTTCAAAAAGTTGTAAATTGTGCAAAAAATGTGCTAGAATTTCAAATTTTTCATTTATTTTTACTAGCAAAATCTGCGCATTTGGAAAATTTATGTTTTTTAAGTAGAATGACATGCTTTTATGAATTTGAAAAAAACGAAACATAGAAAAATGTGCTTCATACTTGTTTTTAGCTTTTCGATAGTAATAACTTAGCTTTTCAACTTTATTTTTATCTTAGCTCAGTTTTGTAGAAAGATAAAAATTTGTATTTCCCACACAAAAAAAATCAAATTTTCTCCTCTCCAAGACGTATACATTTTGATTATCAATTATTATTATTTATTATTGATATATTATTTTAAATTTATTTTCTAAAAATATGTTTTCCAAAATGAGGTGCCTAATCACGAAAATGTGTTATCGACGAATCTAAATTACATTGGAGTAAGAGAATAGGTAACAAACAATTTCGCCTTTAAAAATTTTTGCTGATGGAATAAATAAATAATGAAATAAAAAATAAACATTGAAATGGAAAATATTTTTATTGAATTAAAGTATCCTTTTCTTTATTAGTTATTATTTGGTATTTTATAACTAACAAATTTTTTAATTTTAGCTACTTTATTTTTACAATTTTGTGTAATCGGAAATTTTCAAATTCGATATCATAAACTTGAGGAAATTTGATTGTTTTAAAATTTTCTCATTTTGTGATTTCTTTAATTTCATGAATTTTATATTTCGAAAATCTTATTTTTGGTGAATTTAATTAATTTCATTGATTATTCATTTTATTATTCAATAATTTCATGGGACGATTGAGAATTCCTGAATAATAGAATATCTGACACTGTAAAGTTCACAAATTAAAACAATTAAAAATATTGTGTTTCATGAATATTATTTATTAATTGAAAATAAGAGGAATAAAATATTTTTAATACAAAATTTCTAAAAATTAAATCTCATTCTTGAATTTTTCTTTTGCATCAAGAATTATTTTTAATTATTGTTGTTTCAGATTCAAACAATAATTGGAAAATACATTAAATATGGAAACAATTGCATTGAAACAAAAACCAATTTAATTAAACTGAAGAAACTTTTCTTTGACTGAGCGAAAGACTATTTCAATTTATAAAAGTTAGAAAAAAAAGTTATAACAAAAAAAAGTCGACGTCGCCGTTTCCAGCACTTGGAATTGTTCAATAAAAATTTCAATTACAAATTTCTTTTTAATTACACACTACATTTCTTCTTTTTGGTAAAAAGGTAATCTAATCAATTTAATTTTCTTTAAGAAAATTATGTACACGTTTCAATAGGCAATTTCATGCATAAAAAATTTTTTTTCTTAGCTTTACGTTTCAAAAGATCCATATTCATTTTCCTTACAATAAATGGTTTTTCAGACCATTATTTCTAACAAAATTAAAAATTTTCGTATTTTAGGCACGACAATATCCTGAAATGATTTTTTTGTTTTTTATTTTGTATTTAATTGCTATTTTGGAAAATCAAAAGCATAAAAACTTACTTTACGCACCTTGAAAATCATAAGCATGAAACTTTTTATTTTTCCAAGTTAATTATTTATAAAAAAATAGCACATAAATAAAACGAAGAAAATATTTAGGCTTAGTTTATTAATTGTAGAGTTTATTTATGTTGCAATTAAGTTTAAAGATTTTAGATTTGCCAGCAACGCATCGAGAAAATTTTTGTTACATTTTTTTCATTTTACTGGATTTCAACAAATTATTGTAAAAAATTTGGTTCAGTTAAAAAGATATTTGAAACTTGCATAAGTTTAAACTAACTTAAATTATTTCTAAAATTGCCTCAAAATTTTCCAGATTCGTTTTAAAGACTTTAGCAATCTTTTAAAATGATTATTATTCTTACAAAAATTGAAACCTTCTGCACTTTAAAAATTCCATTTTATTTTTCAAATTCTCATCAGAGAAGGTATAAGATTTGTGTGAAATTTGAAATCCCCCCCTGTTTTTGTCAAATGTCTACGTTTTGAGACTCTCTGAACCCGAAAAACAGGTTTTCACAAATGTGTCTGTATGTCTGTCTGTGTGCTGTCTGTCTGTATATATGTCTGTCTGTGAGCAAGATAACTTTTTAAAAAATTCATTTATTAGATTAGCCTTTAGTATACGCTTTTAGTGTCAAAAAATTAGGGTCAAGTTCGTTAGCCAGACATTTTGGATGAATATTCAGAAACTTAGCCCATTTTGAATAGTTTTGAGACCACTTTCTTCTAAATTTAAAATTTTTTTGACAATTGTAAAAAGTACTTAAAAAGACAAATAATATGTCTCCATGACTTTTTTTGATAAAACTTAAATTACCGAAGTTATAGCATTTTAAAAATCCAAAAAAAACAAATGTAAATGAACATTTCAGGCCAAACAACTCACGATATAAAAAAAGTCGCAAATAGAAAAACGTTGCATTATAAACACCTAACAAAATCATAATAACAACCTTTTAAATTTCCCTGAGAAATCGAAAATCCACAAAAAATAATAAGAAATAAAAAATTCCATTTTGCAGTCAAACAATGCAAGATACGATAAAAGTTAGTTCGAACAAAATTATGCACCTAAAAAAGATCTACAAATTTGCTATCATTTACACGTTGATGCAAAGCGTAGTTTTTGTTTTATGCATTAAAAACAGCATTAAAAATAGAAAAATTAAAAATTTAGGCAAACTACACAAGCTGCAAGAAAAATCAAAGGACAAAATTTTTTCCCCAAAATAGCTACAAATTTGTTATAAATCATGTTTCAATATATTGCGTAGTTTTTGTTTTATTCCTGAAAATAACATTGGAATCAAAAAATTTATATTTTTGGGAAACAATGCAAGGTACTTAAAGAGATGAATGAACAAAAATTGTGCGTTTAAACAAGATTCAAAACTTTGTAATAAATTTTTGTCATAAGAACTCATTCAAAATGAGAAAACTTAACTTTTTGGAAAACGAGACAGGCTAAAATAACATTCAAACTTATGAAATGTCTCGCCTAAATTATATATACAAATTTATTAGAACCACTTTACATTGTGATGCATTTTTTACATCATCATCAGAGAAGGTATTAGATTTGTGTAAAATTTAACCAACCCCTCTCTTTTGTCAAATGTCCATGTTTTGAGACTCCCTGAACCCTGAAAAACAGGTTTTTACAAATTTTTGGTTGATGATTCATCATTTTTGTTCAAAATCCTCTTTTTTTAATTTTAACTATTTTGTTTTAATCTGTTTTTGGTTAAACTAATTTTTCTAACAGAAAAATTAATTATTTAGTATTTCGTTAGAAATTTATCTTCTTCGGTTATTTTGGAAAGCAAAGCGCACGTTCAATGTATTTCGGTGCGCGAAGCGTGACGAGTTAATCGCGTACCGTAATCAGTACTTTTTTAAAACTTTTTTGTTTTTACTATACGGCACGCAGAAACGAGCTTGAGGAGAGAGGTATAAATAATTTTTAAATCAAATATTGAGCTCAAAGCGCAAGCGACTAGATGAGAATGTGTTCTTCAAGGTCGATAGACCCTTAAGTAAATTCGTTATCCTCTTCATTTGAAACAACATGAAACTAAAAGCATGTAACAGCGATAAAGCTTACATAACGAGCATTAGCTCGCGAAGCGCGCAACAGCAAGTGTATTACATATTGATATATATAATTCGAATCAAATTTGTAGATATAATTAAGATGGAAAGAGCATTTAGCATATAAATTTCCTT
>JAUELO010449054.1:0-13369 GCA_032357855.1 Amphibolips quercusostensackenii | reverse complement strand
TTTATGGGTTTTTCATGGTTTTCACCATGAAAATCGACTAGTCGCCAATTTTCACTATCATTTTCGTAATCAGCGCGTCAAAATACATAGGTATACGTAGTTTGATGGGTTTTGGAGGTACACCCTAATCGGAAGTTTATCCTTCATATAGGCAAAAGATAGTAAAGGATTGACGTGGAAAGATAAAGGATAAGATAAGATGGAAAAGAGGAGAATGAAAAAGATAGACGAAAATTTAGATCGACATAGAGATAGTAAGAGATTGACGTGAGCAGATAAAGAATAGGGTGAGATAGAGAAAAGGGGATTGAAAAAGATGACGAGGATTTAGCTAAAATGAGAGATAAAAAAAGTTAGACGTTAATAGATGTCGGATACAGTGAATAACATTAACAGTAACAGAAAAAGATTGGTATAAATAGATAAAGGATAGGATGAGATAAAGAAGAGGGAAATAAAAAATATAGATGTGGATTTAAATTGACAGAGAAATAAAAAAATATTGACGTCGATATATAAAGAATAGTATAGGATAGTACACAGACGATTGGAAAGGACAGACGGGAGAGATTGACAAAGAGATAGTAAAAGATAGATGTGTACTGGTGAAGGATAGTGATATAGGGAACAGAGGATTGTAAAAGATTGACTCGGATAGACAAAGGAAAGGGCGAGATAGAGTATAGGATAGTAGTATAGGCTATGAGAAAGGTAGGCGTTGATAGATGCAGTATAGGATGAGATGAGAAAGAAAAAATCAAAAAAGATAGACGGGAATTCAGGATGAAATACAGAAGAGGAGATTAAGAAGGTAGATGAGCATTTAGATCACCATAAAGATAGTAAAAGATTGACGTGGATAAATAAAGAACAGGGTGATATGCAGAAGAGAAGATTGAAAAAAAACGCAAATTAAAAATTAAACAATAGATAGAAAAAGATTGAAATGAATAGACAAACAATGGATAGATGGATGGGAAATGGATAGATGTGGGATTGGATGAGATAGAGAAAAAAGGATTGCAAAAGACAGACAGAAATTTAGATCAACAGAGTAGTAGAAAAGTTATGTATTAATAGATGTAGTAGAGAACTATGTAGGTAGAGAAGAGTAGATTAAAAAAGATAGAGAGAAATTCAGATTACCAGATAGAAAAGGATTGACGTGAATAAGTAACGGATATGTGATGGTGGGATGGGGAAAAGGACTTTAAAAGATATAGATAGCAATGTAGATTGGCCGAGAGATAACAAGATATTGACTCAGGGATAGAAAAAAGTAGGCGTTGATACATGTTATATAAGATGAGATAGAAAAGAGAAGATTGAAAAAGAATTTAGATTAACAGAGATAGAAAAAGATTGACGCGGATAGATAAAAGATAAGATGAGATAGAGAAGAGAGGTTTAAAGAAGATAAATGTTAATTTATATTTTTAAAGAGATAGAAAAAGATAGACGTTGATAGATGTAGGATACGATGAGATAGAGAATAGCAAATTAAAAAAGAAAGACGAGATTTTAGATTGAAAGGGAAGACTAAAAAGATGGACGTATATAGATAAAGGATAGGATAAGATAAAAAAGAGAGGGTTGTTAAAGATAGACGTAAATTTAGGTTGACAAAGGGATAGAAAAAGATAGACGTTGATAGATATAGTGTGGAATGAGGTAAGGGATAGGAGATTGAACAAGAATTTAAAATAACAGTTATAGAAAAAGATTGACATGAATAGATGAAAGCTAGGATGGAATAGAGAAGTGGGGATTAAAAAAAGACTATAATTCAGATTGACAAAAAGGTGAAAAAATATTTACGTTGATAGATAAATGAAAAGATAGTACAGATGATGGGAGAGAATAGAAGAAAATTAAGATTGAGTGAGGATGAGGTAAAGAGGAGAGGATTGTTAAAAAGAACCTAAATTTATATTGACAAAGAGGTAGAAGAATATGGACTCTAATGCATGTAGTATAGGATGAGATAAAGCAGAGGAAGTATAAAAAGATATACGGGAATTCAGGTTAACATAGGGATGGTAAAAAATTGACGTGGACAGTTATAGGATAGTGAGAAAGAGAAGAGAGGATTTTAGAAGTTAGGCGTAAATTTAGATTGACAAATAGGTAGAAAAAAGGCATTGATATATCTAGTATTAGATAAGATAGAGAAGAAAGAATAAAAAAGATAGACGGGAATTCAGATTAGCAGAGATAGAAGACGATTGACGTGAATAGATAAAGGATAGGATAAGGTGAAGACGAGGCTATTGAATTTAGATTAGCAGAGAGATAAAAAAATGTTGACGCGGATAGATAAAGAATACGATAAGATGGAAAAGAGGAGAATGAAAAGGTAGACAGGAATTTGCATTAACAAAGAGGTAAGAAAATATTGCCGTGAATAGATTGAGGATAAGATGAGATAGAGAATAGAGAATTGTAAAAAAATATACTTAAATTTATGTTGACACACAAAGAGAAAGGTAGACGTTGATAGGTGTGGTATAGGATTAAATAAAGAAGAGGAGATTGAAAAACAATTCATATTAACAAAGATAGGAAAAGATTGACATGGATAGATAAAGAATAGGATGAGATAGAGAAGAAGAGATTGAATAAGATATACGTAAATTTAGATTGGCTGAAGGATAGTATAAGGTAGGCGTTGATAGGTGTGGTGTTGGATGAGATAAAGGAGAGGAGATTGGAAAAGAATATCAATGTACAGAGAAAGAAAAATATTGTCATATTTAGATAAAGGATAGGATAAGATAGAAAAGAGGAGATTGAAAAACGTAGACGTGACTTCAGAACGACAGAGAGATTAAATTGACGTCGATAGATAAAGGATAGGATAAGATAGCAAAAGAGATGATTAAAAGAGATAGAAGTGAATTTAGGCTAAAAAAAAGATAGAAAAAGATAGACTTTAATAGATGTAGGATACGATGGGATAGAGAAGAAGAAATTGAAAAAGACATACGGTAATTGAAATTGAATAATAGAGAGAAAAAAAGACGTGGACAGATGAAGAATAGATAAGATAGAAAAGATGGTAAAAAGGATAGATAGAAATTTAGGTTAGCCAAGGGATATTTAAAGATTGACTTTGATAGATTAAGGATAAGGTGAGATAGAAAAGTGGGTATCGAAAAAGACAGACGTTGATAAACTTAGGATAGGAGAGATAAAGAAAAGGAGGTTGAGAAGGTAGACAAAGCTTGGATGGACAGAGAGCTATGGAAATATTGACGTACATGGATAAAGGACAGAATGAGATAGAATACAGGGGATTGGACAGGACAGACAGAAATTAAGGCTGACAGAGAGATAGTTAAGATTGAAGTGTATTGATGAAAGATAGGAAATAGAGAAAAGAGGATTGTGAAAGATAGACGTGAAATTAGATTGACAAAGAGGAAGCAAAAGATTGCATTTGATACATGTAGTATGAAATGAGATAGAGCAAGAAAAATTAAAGAATAGAAAGACGGAAATATGGATTTATAGGAATAAAAAAAGATTAGCGTGTATCGATAAAGGATAGGATAAGGTAAACAAAGAGGAGAATGAAAAAGATAGATGGAAATTGAGATTAGCAAAGAGATATTTAAAAATTGACTTGGATAGATAAAGGATAGGGTGAGATAAAAAAAAAGGTATCAAAAAACACAAACGTTGATGAACGTCAAATAGGAGAGATAAGGAAAAGGAGATTAAGAAAGTAGACGAAACTTGGATGGACAGAGAGGTATAGAAATATTGATGTATATGGATGATGGATAGAATAAGACAGAACACAGGGGATTGGAAAAGATAGACAGAAATTGAGATTGACATATAGTTCAAATTGATGAAGATAGATGAAGGATGGGATGAGATAGAGGAAAGAGGAAAGAGGATTGTAAAAGATAGACGTTAATTTAGATTGACAAAGACTTAGAAAAATATAGACTTCGATACATGTAGTATGAAAAGAGATTAAGCAAAAAAAAATTTAAATAAATATAGACGGAAATATAGATTGATCGTAATAAAAAAAGATTGACGTGTATAGTTAAAGGATAGAATAAGATGAAAAAGATAAGCATACCAAATATAGACAAAATAATAAAATAGTGACGTTGATAGATAAAGACTAGCATGAGATAGAAAATAGGGGATTTTAATTGATAGACGGAAATTCAGATTGACAAAGATAGAAAAAGATCAAAATGAATAAGTAAAAAATAGAATAAGATACAGAAAGAAGATTAAGAAAATAGGATGTAAATTAAGATTGACTAAGGGATAAAAAAAGTTAGGCATAGATAGATGTGGTATAGAATTTGATAGGGAAGAAGAGATTGAGAATGAATTAAGGTTAACAGAGATAGAAAAAGATGAACACGAATAGATAAAGGACAGGATGAGATAGAGAAAAGGGGATTGAGAAACTTAGAAGTTAATTCAGATCGACAGAGAGTGGAAAATATATTGACGTTGATAGATAAAGGATCGGATGAGAAAGAAAACAGGGCACTAAAAAAGGATGGACAGAAATTGAGATTCACAGAGAGATAGTGAAAGATTGACGTGTATGGATGAAGAATAGGATAAGATACAGAAGTAAGGATTGTAAATGTAGTATAGGATGAGATAGAGCAGAAAAGAATAAAAAAGATAGACGTTGATAGACGTAGGATAGGATGAGATAAAGAGGAGAAGATTGAGAAGGTAGATGAGAATTTAGATTGCCATAGAGATAGAAAAAGATTGACGTGTATAGATAAAGGATAGGATAAGATAGATCACAGAGGATTGAAAGGGATAGACAGAAATGGAGATTGGCAGAAAGATATACGAAAGATAGACGTAACTTTAGATTGACAAAGAGGAAGCAATAGATAGACTTTGATACATGTGGTATAAAATGAGATAGAGCAAAGAAGATTAAAAAAAAGACGGAAATATGGATTAATAGAAATAAAATAAAAGTTGACGTGTTTATATAAAGAATAGGATACGATAAAAAAGATAAGCATAACAATGGTATATGGAAATTGAGATCACCAGAAAGATTTTAAAAGATTGACTTAGATAGATAAAGGTTAGAGTTTGATAGAGAAGAGGGTATTAAAAGGACAGACGTTGATAGAGAGATAAAAAAATATTGACGTTTATAGATAAAGGATAGGATAAGATAGGAAAGAAGGATTTGGAAAAGGTATACGGAAATGCAGATTGACAGAGAGATAGAAAAAGATTGACGTGGATAGATAAAGGATATATGAAGGATAAATGAAGGATAAAATAAGATAGAGAAGAAAGGATCAAAAAAGATAGACTTAAATTTAGATTGATAAAGAGATAGAAGAAAGGCGTTGACAGATCTAGTATGGGATGAAAAAAAGAAGACGAGATTTAAAAAGATAGGTAAAAACTTAGATTATCAGAGATAGGAGAAGGTTGATGTGAATAAATAAAGGATATAATAAGATAAAGAAAAGGTTGTTGTAAAATATAGACGTGAATTTAGTTTCAATAATAGATAGTGAAAAATACACATTGACGATAAGGTGGAAATGAGGACATTAAGAAGGTAGACGAGAATTAAGATTAACAAAGAGATAAGAAAAGATTAACGTGACTAGATGAAAGATCATATTAGATAAAGAAGAGAGGATTGTGAAAGATAGACGTAAATTAAGGTTGACAAGGAGATACAAAAATATAGATGTTGACAGATTTAGTGGAGGATGAGATAAAGAAAAGGAGACTGCAAAAGATAGACGGGGATTTAGATTGACAGGAAAGAAAAAGATTGAAATAAATAGGTAAAGGATAGGATAAGATAAAGAAAAAAAGATTTAAAAAATAGGAGTGAATTAAGATAAACTGAGGTATAAAAAAAAGGTAGGTGTTGATACGTGTGCTAAAGAATGTGATGGAGAAGAGAAAATTGAAAACTAATTCAAATCGACAGTGATAGGAAAAGATTGACATAAATAAATAAAGCATGGGATTGGTTAGAGGAGAGGAGATTAAAAAACATAAACGTGAATTCAGTTTAGACGAGATATAAAAAAAATATTGACGTCAAAAGATTAAGGAAAGGATAAGATAGGAAAAAGGGTATTGAAAATGATAGACGAAAATTGAGATTCGCAGAGAGTTAGTAAAAGATTGACGTGAGTAGTTAAAGGTTAGAATAAGATAGAGAAGAGAGGATTGTAAAAGATAGACGTAACTTTAGATTCTCAAAGAGGTAGAAAAAGGTAGACAGAGCAGAGAAGATTTAAAAGAATAGACAAAAATGTAGACCAGCAGAGAGAAAAAAGATTGAAATGAATAGATAAAGAGTAGGATGTGATAGAGAAGAAGGTAATGAAAAAGATAGACGTAAATTTACAATTGTAAAATAGATAAAAAAAGATTGACGTAGATAGACCAATGAAAGCATAGAATAGAAAAGAGAAGAATAAAAAAGGTAGACGGAAATGCAGATATACGGAGGTATATTGAAAAATTGAGTTAAAAAGATAAAGGATAGGGTGAGATTAAAAAAAAGGGATTGAAAAAGACGTTGTTAGACGTAGGATAAGATAATATAAGGAAGAGGAGATTGAGAAGATAGATGGAAATTTTAGATTGACAGAGAGATAGGAAAAGATTGACTTGGATAAGTAAAGGGTAAGGAGAGTGAGAAAGAGGGGATGGAAAAATACAGACGGAAATTTTAATAAATAGAGAGAGAGTAAAAGATTGACATGAACAAATTAAGGTCAGGATGAGATAGAGAAGAGGGGATTGGGAAACATAGACGTGAATTCAGATTAACAGAGAGATATAAAAATATTGACGTCGATAGATAAAGGATAGGAAAGAGAAAAGAAAAAATGAATTAAAAAGGATAGACGGAAATTGAGATTGACAGAGAGTAAGTAAAAATCGGACGACGCAAAATGAGATTGAAAAAGGTAGTAAAAGATTAACGTGTATAGATGAACGATCGAATGAGATAGAGAAGAGAGGATCGTAAACGATAGCCGTAAATTCAGATTGACGAAGAGCTAATAAAAAATCAACTTTAATACATGTAGTATAGGATAATATGGAGCAGAAAAGCCTTAAAAGGATAGACGGGAATTTAGACTAATAAAGGTAGAAAAATATTGAAATGAATAAATAAAAGATAGAATGAGATAGAAAAGAGGGAATTGAAAAATGTAGACGTTGATAGTTGTCGGATACGGTGAGATAGAGAAGAGGAAATTGAAAAAGATATGAAGGGATTTGAATTGAAAAATAGATAGAAAAAGATTGACGTGGACAGATAAAGAATAATATTAGATAGAAAAGAGGAGAATTGAAAGTATTGAAGGATTGAAAATGACAGACGTTGACAGACGTGGGATAGGATGAGGTAAAGAAAAGAAGGTTGAGAAGGTTGACGAAATATTTAGATTGATATAGAGATAGAAAAAGATTGACGTGTATAGATAAAAGATGGGACAAGATAAGATACAAAAGAGGAGAATATAAAAGATTGACAGAAATTCAGTTTGACAAAGGAATATTAAAAGATTAACTTGGATAGATGAAGGATAGGATAAGATAGAAAAGAGGGAATTCAAAAATATGAACGGTGATAGACGCAGGATAGGATGAGATAAAGAAGAGAAGATTGAGGAGGTAAAGTATAATTTAGATTCAAAGAGAGTTAGAAAAAAAATTGACGTGGATAAATAAAGAATAGAATGAGATAGAAGAGACTGGCAAAGAGATAGAATGGGGTCTATTTTCTCTATCTCTTCCTATCATAAAGATTAAAGTAGTTTAATATTGTCATTTTTATGACTACAACTTTTTATAAAAATAATATTTGAGAAATAACAACATTTTTTTAGGAATATTCTAGTGTTATGAGAGCCAGCACAGTTCTTCCAAATGCAACACGTCCCTATCTTTCACAATCCAAAAAAATTCCCAATGAATATTTGACGACAGTGGAACCTAACAATACCTCTGACGAAATTTATGACTTCGGAGACTATAAACAAACGACTACCTTCGAGATATCTAAAGTGACCCAGGTGAGACAACAACCATTTTTTTCTTCTTTTGACAAAAAATTTTATTTATAGAAATAAAAAAATTGAATATTATTTGTCTTTTTGAAAAAAATTACCTAAGAAATGTAATAATTTGAATTTTTAATAGAAATATTAACATTTCAAACCTTGAACTGACGATACTATTGACCCCTTTTTTTAAGGCAACTATTTTACGACTGCTTTGCAAAAAATGACACAAATGCTTCTATTTTCGCAATTTTGTTGCTAATACAAATATTTTTCCACTTTTTTTTTTAAATACTTACAAACTTCTTTTCAGATTGGCTTAAATAACATATGTGCTATTTCAAATATAAAAATTTCCAGTTTACGCAATTAAAAATTTTTTTATTGAAATGTAATTTGTGCACTAAAAATTGGACAAGAATTCATTTTAAAAGACAATTTGAAAACTGTTTAAAATTAAACAATTACAGATTTTAACGTTAAAAATTTAACTGTTTTGATTTGAAAACCTTAATATTTAAACACATGTAAATACCTGATTAAAACTGTACAACATATTTTCAATTTTAAAATAACTTAAAATTAATAGATTTATAACTAAACGCTTTTGATCTTTTAATTCTTCAATACAAAATATTTAATTTTTAACCTATCAAATTTGAAACTTTTTACTTTTCAAAAAATAAAGATTTTTTATATTTGGCAACATTTAAAATTTTTTTAATTTTTTGGTAAAAGTACTAAATTTTGATGTATAATTAACAATTGAACAATTATTCATTTAAAACGACTTAAAATAAAAATAATTCAAGTTCAAATTTTAAAAATTTTAATTTTAAAGAAATAAATGATAGAATTTTAAACAATTACAAATCACAATTTAAAAACTCACGAAGAATAAAATATAATAAAACATATAAAACAATATTTATTTAATAAAATATTGTCTTAAAAAACAAAGTGTCTCGTCGTCCCGAAATAAGGGTTGAGTACTTAAATATTTTTTGACACAAATTTTCGAAACGACTAGTCCATCATCTTTTCCAACTCCCACATTTTGTCGGGACGACTAGAAGCAGCCTTTGAAAAATATTATTTGTTTATTGAAAATACAATAGTCAAATATTTTTGTCAAAGCAAATTTTTTTTAGGTTCAAGGTTTTTTAGATTATTTTTTCAATCCAAAGTAACAATAATCAAAAAAATATATATTTCGGATTAAAAACTTTGTTTGAAAATGTGTGTAGTACTTCGAAAAATTACCAAAAAGTATTGTCAAAAATCGAAATTTAAAAAAAAAAAAAAAATATGAAGATAGATCCAGGTAAATCAGTGAACGTCTCAAAAGAAAAAAACTCTTTCTAAATTTTCTCTGAGTCCGATAATATTTTTTGCAGGATTGAATTCAGCACTAATTCATCTCAAAATTTATTTTTTGTTTTTTTTTTAATCTTTAGAAAGTTTTTTCTAATTTTTACGTTATATTACGCACATTTTCAAACAAAATATGCCATCAGCAAATATATTTTTCAAATTTATATATTTTTAAGAATAAATTATACAAAAAAAATTTTGAAAATATTGAACCTAGTCTTCTTAAGAAAGTTTCCTATTTTTTTTTAAATATATTCGAGTTTGATCATTTTAAAAAAATGTCAAGTTTATTTATAGAAATTTAAAAAAATTTAATATATTCTATTTTTAAGAATATATAAATTTAAAAAATATATTTGTTGATGACATATTTTGTTCAAAAATGTGCGTAGTATTTTTAAAAATTATAAAAAACTTTATAAAGATTAAAAAAAACAAAAAAGGATATATATCTATATATGTTGCGCATTTTTTAATTTCGGTATTATTATTAATTTTTCGGAAATTTTTTAATTTGGGAATTTTCCTTATCGCGATTTTTAAATTTTTGCACTTTTATACTTTAGAGAATTTTACATTTCGAATTTTCTTTTTTTCTAAAATTTCACCTTATCGTCAATTTTTTTGCGGCATTTTTCAGTCGTCCCGAAAAATTTAGAAATTTTAAATTTATTAGCTTTGAAAACAGAATTTTGAAAATACTAAAATTTTCACTTTACGAAGTGAGTAAATTTACAAAATTTGTAACTACAAACATTCAAAATCCCGGGTAATGTCAAAATCCCGAAATTTGAACTTCACGAAACGAGTAAGTTCTTTAAATTAGTACATTTCCGAAATATTGTTTGCAAATTTGATACTTTGGTAATTTGGAATTTTGGGACTTTACCAATTTCTGAAATTTATTAGTTTTGGCAACTTGAAATTTAAGGACTTTGAAAATGATTTAATTTCGGAAATTTAATAATTTCGGAATATTTAAATTTTTTTAATAGAATTTTTTGGTAGTTTTATAATTTTTTTATTTATAAATTTGGAAATTTTCTTTTTGATATTTTTCAACATTCGGGATTTGTCGCGGCAGAATTATAAAATTACGGCAATTAATTTCAGAAAATAACGATAAATTTTAAAAAATCAAGTTACAAGTTTCTCAAATTTGAAATAATTGGACGACTCTAAAATTCACGAAAAATTAAATCTTTGAAATAAAAAACTCCCGAAGTGATGGAATCGCCGAAATTTAAAAATTCCGAATAATATAATTCCCAACAGAAAATTTCTGAATTATGAAATATCAGACAATGTAAAACTCGCGAAACTAGAAAATTTCCAAATTAAAACAATTTTAAGAATAATTTTTCAGGAATATTATTTATTTCTTAAAAAAAAAAAAAATTTGAAACAAAGAAAAATCTTTTTTAATATATATTAATTTCTAAACATTACTGTTTGAATTGAGTATATCATTTCATCAAAAAATTTATTTTTTGACAAAAAGTTATTTTTAAAATGTACATGGTATTTTTAAAAATTATTGTTACTGTAACTTAATAAAAATTCCCAATTCACCAGAAATTAGTTTTTTTTTGTTTTTGGAAGTTAATAATCGAAAGTTGAAAGACCAGAAGCACAACAGTTGTGTTTTTATTGAATGAAGTATATTTATCAAAAAACAATTTTTTATTGTTAAAGTTCGGGTATTTTATATTGCGAGAATTTTTTTAATTCGGAAAATTTATTCTTCAGGAATGTTTGAATTCGGTAATATTATAAACTGTCAGGGATTTTCTTATCCAGAAATTTTTTTCGTTTAACATTTTAAACTGTCGAAGGCGACTGAAAAATTTCAAAATTTGAAAATTTTTCAAAGAATAAAATTCCTGACAGAAAATTAACGAATTATAAAATACCAGAATAAGGAAATTTCCGAATTTATTAAATTAAAAAAATTAGTTTCTTTTTGAATATTATTTATGTATCAAAAATAAAATAATCAAATTCTTTTATAAAATTTTTTTAAATTAAATTGTTAATTAAAAGAAAAACTAAAAGGAAACTTCCAGGCAAATCAGTGTTGAATTGAATCTTGCAAAGTTTGTTTGGAAATAGTTGTTAATTTCGAGAAAAATTTAGAAAGAAATTTCTTTTTAAATTTAAGGCGCACGTATTTTTAAAATATTTTTAAAATTTAATTTTTATATGATTATTGTTATTTCGAATAAAACAAATAATTTTAGGAAATTCAAATCTAAAATATTTTTCTTTGAGAAATGTATTTGGTTATTATATTTTTAATAAATAGTAAATAATCATAATAATCGATTGGCCAAAATTACTATAAAAAATTACAAATAATTAATATTCATTAATACAAATTTTTTCGATTGTTTAATTTTAAGAATTTTCTAGTTCAGATATTTTATAATTCGTCAATTTTTTGTCCGCAATTGAAAAATTCTGGAATAATAATATTCCAGAAATTATATAATTTCTAAAATATAAAAATATCGGGTCAGAAAATTTCCCAATTACAAAATTCCAGACAGTTAATAATACTACCGAATTTTAAAATTTTCAAATAAAATCGCCAACAGAAAATCGCGGAATATAAATAATATAATTTTTGAAAATAAATATTATTTATATATTAAAAATACAAATATTAAATATTTTTTAGCACTGATTTACTTCGAAATTTCTTTTCAATTTTTTTTTTAAATTAAAAATTAGGTTTTCGAGAACATTTTTTTATAATTTTGTAAAAATTTAATGCACGCTTACAAACAACATTTTTTTATCCAGAAATATATTTTTTTATTATTATTACTTTAAATCCAAGCAATAATTCAAGAATACTCTGAACAATGAAAACAATTTTTTTTTTTTATAAAAATATGTGATTATGGTATTTTTAATAAGTAAATAATAATTATCAACAAACAATATTTTCAAATTGGCGAAATTTCCAAATTTTATGATTCAGAATTTTTTAAGCTTACATATTTTATAATTCGGTAATTTTCTGACGGGAATGTTTAAATTTGGTAATATTTTAAACAGCTGACAATTTCATTATCCGTGAATTTTCCAATTCGGTAATATTATAAAGTGATTAAGGATTTTATGAAGCAAAAATTTTCCATTTTGGAATTTTTTTATTTTGTCAATTTAGAATTTCGGAATTTTATTATTCGCAAATTCTCGAATTAGGGGATTTTATTTTTTGGGATTTTAGAGAGGTCCTATTTATATTCCGGAAATATTTTATTTCAAATATTTTTTTTCAAAAACTTTACAATGTGGGGAATTTCAGTTTCTTGAAATTTCGTATTCCTTCCGTAATTTTATAAAAATTAATTTATGAATTTTGTTATTTTCAGTTGCATTTCAGAAATTTTTCAGATACATCGTATCTGAAAATTCCAAAATTAAAAAAAAAAGTTGTACGTTTCAAATAACGGAAGTTTTATGAAATCACATGTAACAGAAAATTGCGAAACTTTTTTCGTAATTTAAGTTAATTATTTCAAAATACCGTTGTAATCTTGTAATTTTATGAAAAATTAGGGAAAATTTTGTCACAAATTTCGTATATTTAAGGTGCTGTTACTTAAAATTATTTTTAAAGTAATTTGATACATTTGCTCTTAATTTTGTAGAGCTATACCTTCATACATTTTAGAATATTTTTAGCAGGGTCAATTTGCAGAATACGAGATTACAGAATTTTGATTTTAAATAAGAAAATTGTTGAAAGTATGATTTTTATCCGCTTTTGCTAATTTTAAAAAAATTTCAAGTTTTTTTGAAGTACTTAAAGGAGTGTATATTGCATTACAGGCTACCGCGAAGAAAATTAATTTTTGACGATTATTTTTCAGGATACTACTTCAGAAAAAAAATTTTCGTTACTTAATTTATAATTT
>JAUELO010449013.1:0-13374 GCA_032357855.1 Amphibolips quercusostensackenii | reverse complement strand
AAGTGAATGGTCATAGCATTGTGCGAATAGATGTCAAAACTCAAAATGGCCGTAGCTTTGCAAAAAAAATCGTTGGTGACCATTCATAACATGATTTTGAAGACTAAAGGTAGTTCTAAATGACACCACTTGCAAACTAGACCAAAAAAATTTTGTGCGCCCTGCACATAATCTCAAAAATAGCAAAAAACCCAAGTTTTCGGGTACATAACCTCAAACATCTAGAAATCCTGACGTGATGGATCAATTCTGAGCTCGAATTCGAATTCTACGCAAAAAATTTCTTTGAAAATGACTTCCCGCATTCTAACAATAAACACAACTTGATTATTTGTAGACCTGTGTTATTAATTATCGACATGTGCTACACGAATTTTATTTTGTATGTGCGTATGAAACACACAGTCGAACTTGTGCAACGTTGGTCCATGCAGATAAGATCTAACTTATTCTGAAATACGCGATTTTAAAAAAAGTCTTTAGGATTAAAAATATAATATTTTATAATAATCACCGAGAAGATTGAAGATAACAGCCCAGGATAAAACCAGTGTATAATCAATCCACATTTTCTCTTATTGGAGGAAACAATGAGTAATATTTTTATTAAGAATTCAATAAGAAATGTAACTGGTGAGTACTCTACTAATTTTTTATCTTATCAATTGTATAATATGTTCGTTATCTCATAGATTACAAGCATCAAGCATCTTTTTCTAAAACATTTACATAAGAGGTTATTTTACAGAAAGAATGTGGTCGAGCGAAACGATAAAGCACATAATGAAAGACATGCGAAATTTGTTATGTTTCTTTTCGGTCTTTGCTACATAAAACATCATTTCTATATAATTTTGTCACTAAAATTTCGCAGCCTCATTATCTGTTCATATTTGTATAGAATTAACTAAGCCTGTGTCAAAATTGTCTTAAATTTGTCAGAATAATTGTCAAAGTAACTGAATTCTTCTGAATTGTTATACTCAGAAGGACCTATAAATTTAGGTGACACTATTTTTCAAAAAGACGCATGTTTAAAAAAAATATTTGAGAAAATTCTTTTATCATTAAAAAAACTTATTTTTATACGCTTCTTATCCCAAGTACATAAAGTTATCATAAATAATAAAATCTGTACTTTATTTTGCAGTATATGAATAATTAGTCCCGGTCAGTGGTACAGAAATTAATAACACATACATTTGATGTATTAGAGCTTAGCATAATATGAAGCTTTAAATAAATCAGGATGGCCGTTTTAATCAATAAAAAAATTCACTGTTGTATTACGTTTACAAAATTATATCATTTAAATCAATTTTAAGTTAGAAGAATTGAATGATTTAAATTTTTTATGTAACGCAGGCATGATTTACGTTACTTACGTCATTTACCTCATGACGTTTTATTAGAATTTTTTTTGTTCTAAAAGTAGGTATTTACACAGTAGGGGGATCGAAAGCTGATGCGCATGTGCGCAGTACAATGATGTGTCAATAATAAAATTATAGCAGCATCAGCCTTACCTCGTCTAAAGTGTTAATGACTCAAGACTTCATACTTCAAATAACTCAACTTCCAATTTCTTAGTTTCGAATATTCGACTCAAAATTGCTTGCTTCGATGAACAGTCCAATGTGACTAAGCATTAAAAAATTGTTTTTTATGATTGAAAAATTTTAAAATATGGTTCATAAAAACGAAACGTTTTAGGCTTAACCAATATTATATTAGGATTAGAAATATTAATAAAAAAAGTTCTTCTTTTGAACAAATTAAGAATAGTTTTGTAAAATCTATTATTTAATGACATTCAATAATCAGACTACAGTTCAATTCGAAAAATCCTGAATTAATTTATATTTATAGTTTATCAACTTATGCAACTTATGTTCTATATACGAAATACTCTAAAAGTCCTTGCAATTGAGCGATTGCTATTTAATGGGCAATCTGCGACTTCTTTTAATGTCATTTCTTCAACTGCGCCAGTTTCAATGTTAATTTTTACCCGTGTCCCGCTCCCATAATCATCATCCTCGCTGATAGCTTGAAATATACCACGAAAAATCGTTTGTGCGTTTGATTTTCCCATTATTGCAAAGACATCACAATTAGATGTTAATAATACAATTTGTTCTTCAGTAGGCATGGGCTTAAGAACACCATTTTTTGCTCTCATTCGAATTCGTTTATCAGAAGGGAAAACATATCTTCGAAGTTCGAATATTCGGTTGGTGTTCTTGTGGGGAATAATTCTAACAGATCTAAGTTCTTCAGATGTGAATCCAAACACGAGAGAAAGAGGTTGAATTAAACAAGGAGACCTGGACCTGTCAGGAAAATTACGTTGGGCAAGTAGAGGAGACCTGGACCTGGCGTGAAAAGAATACTCGTCAAGTGGAAGAGAACTGGCAGAAGCAGGGCTGTCAATAGGAGGATTTCTCTCTAGAGAATCAGAATGTCGACTCCGAGGAACAGTAGGAATAGGCTCGCCATTAGGCAAACACTCAAATTGTGCACTTAATTCTGCAACAAGAAATAGAGGATTACATTTTTTTTTTAATTACACTATCGTATGGTGATATATTATGATTGAAAAAGAGAACTAACAAGTGGAGAAGACATGGATCCGGCACAAAGAGAAGGTTTGGCAGGTGCAGAAATACTGCCAGAAGAATAACTAGCAAGATGAGGAGTTTTTTCTGGAGAATATCTTTTAAAAGAAAAAAGGTCTGCAACAAAGAACGTCAGAAATAGGCTCGTCTTCAGGGAAACACTCAAACTATATACCTTATTCTGTAACCAGAAATACAGGGTTGCATTTTCTTTTAATTACACAATCGTTTCTTGGTATATTATGATTTGAGAATGTGGTTGATATTGTTGATGTAGATGTTGACATAGATTTCCACTGTTTGCAACCTTTTAAATAAATTCGGTATGACATAAAAGAAGTTGAGGTTATGTAATCTTTTATATTCTTGCTGAAAAAAATCTCAGGAATATCTCAGTTGAAAATTTCAGCCTGGGTTATATAAATGACACATTTGCGGCAGTCTGGCCATCCCTGATTTGCGTTCGGGGAATTTATATAGTGAAGGATGTAAATTCACCAGAAGTTAAATTTGTAATTAGGTGAATCCACAGAAAAACTTTTCATAAAAATTAATTTACAGCGTTAAATATTTTTTCATAATCATTATAGTTTGGAAAAAATTCTGTGTAAATATTTTATGTACAAAAAACTTAACTATTCTTCCAAACTTTTACCTGAGGCGTCTAAAGACGCCTAGAATCATCCTGTTAATGGCTGAGAGTAGAATCGATTCTAGAACCCTGGTTATACAGTGATAGGATTCGTGGCTTAGGAGGGTGTGGCCGCATTAATAAGGGACTACGCGAAAAGAACTAAAGGCATGCTTATGCGTCGAGGGCATGAATGCGATTTTGGTTTCTGAGATCTGCTCCATAGACCTCATTGTTATTAAAATGAGACTTAGTCACGGAATTGGAAAAAGAATAGGTGTGTACATTGCCTTGGCTGATTCTTCAAACGGCGCTGTAGGGCCTGCACTTCTAGTGGAGTACAAACTGTAATTCAGCACTACCAGGAGAGCAGATCTCCTCTGCTCTGCCGTGCAAACGAAATAAAGCGTATCTGCAGTTCGTATAAGTCATCTGTCACTTCCAAGAATCTTTAAAATAGGATTCTAATAGCCTGAATTTTCGCAGATTTTATAAACATTTATTATGCATATCGTATTGCAAAATTGATATTCAATAAACACCATTAGAATCAAGGACATTTGAGTAATAATTGAAAGATTAGTATAAGTAACAGATGACTTATTTGAACTGCAGATACGCCTTATTCTATTTGGACGGCAGTACTGTCGAGCTGCGACACAATAATCCTCCGTACATTGCGGAGAAGCACTAACATTAACAGCAGAGCAATATATACATAAATAAATATCAAGCGGATACAAAGCTAGAGAATCTTATATGTGGTGATTCTCTAACATTTTACATTATGAACAGGAACACACTTTGGGACTTTTAGAGAGAGAAATTGAAAGATAGGCTTGTAGAATTCTCTACAAACTGCGGTACTATAGATGAGCTAGAGCGTGTTTAACTTCGTTAAAAGACTTAAGCGTTGTAAAACAGGGCCAATAGAACTAAAGGGGCCTTTAAATCGGGACATCTATATCTCAAAATGCATCCAAAAAAATATAAGAATTTTCAAACAGAAGGATTAAAGGTGCCCTGCAAGAAATTCACAAAAATTCCGGACACAGCAAGGCTCCACAAGATCCTGTCCAAATTTCCAGAGGCCCCACCTCTGGCTCAGAAGGATCGATGTTGTAGATTTTGACGAATATGAAAAAGAAACGCTGAGTTACCTGATGGAAGTTTATTTTCCAGGTTTTTAGTAAGCTCAAACAGACTGAGAGAAGGGCTGGCAAAAAATGAGGTAAAGGCTGACTTGGATCTTACCGTCAAGGTTATTAATATCAAGAAAATGATATAAGCCCTTGGGTCCTTCTGCTCCATTTAATCAACATGGGCTAATAACATATATCTAATGCTCTTACAATAGGGCATGGATTTTGTTGTACTTTCACTAACGAAACTCTTTAGGGCAAGCATAGATCTTAAACGCATGGCATCGGCATGGGAAGATAGCTGGAAGAGGGCTGGAACAGGGAAGGTATGCTGTTGTACCTGCTTCAACATAGAGGGTGTTTTCAGCAATACCGCTCCAAAAGTACTTCATTTACAACAAATTAGAAGCAAATTCTCAATTATCATTTGAACGACTCAATCTAAAATTGCTTTGAACCTATGTTTTAGTCCTGCTTAATACTGATAACGTCGAATTTAAAAGCATTTTACATTCTGCCTCTGCTGTAGTGTAATGTCTTTGTATTTTTCTGAACTTTCATAATTGGCTGGCTAGAGTGTCACTGAACTCATCTTACCCTCAAAAAGGAATATGAAAACGGTCGTAAGGCTGGGTTTTTGGAAATACTTTTGATGTGAAAATATCGACATACACAGCTGAACTCGTGCAACGTTGGTCCCTGCAGATTAAATCTAACAAATTCTGATTTAAGTAATTTTCAAAAAAGTCTTTAAGGTTTAGAATATAATATTTCATAATAATCACCGAAAAGATTAAAGATAACTGCCCAGGATAAAACCAGTGTACAATCGATCCACATTTTCTCTTATTGGAGGAAACAATGAGGAATAATTTTATCAAGAATTTATTTAAAATTGTAACTGGTGAATACTCTACTGCTTTCTTATCTCGTCAATTGTATAATATGTTCGTTATCTTATTGATAACAAGCATCAAGCATCTTTTTCTAAGATATTTACATAAGAGTTAATTTTACAGAAAGAATGTGGTAACAAACTCCAACAGAAACGATATCGAAATTTGTCTTCCTTCTTTTTTTAAGAAAAGCTGGCGTTTACATTTCACACTTATACAGTGTCTAGTAGTCTACTAGGAAAATTCAATTAAAGCGTCAAAAAATTATTATGGATGCCATAAAATATATTGAAAGAATCTTCATTGAAGCGTCGAAAAACTAATGCTTATTCTATACAATGTTTAAAAAAAATTGGAAGGATGAATTTTATCTCTTCATGCTTTTGATCTCAAGTTTTGAAAATCACTTGGAAAAAAAAAACATAATTTGAAATAAAATCTTCGACCTCTTGAGTCAATTTTCAACCACTATCACAGTATCTCCCAGTAATACTTTGTATAAAGAATTAAATGTATTTATATATCATCAGCCACGGACTTAGTTAAGTTTCTGATAAGATAAGAACGTTATGAATTAATTTGATGCGATATCTAAAGTCTCTGGCGACCATATGCAACTTTTTGGTTAAAAATTCTTCTTCTTGGCTTGTGTATTTAACTATTTTGTTTACATTATTATATTATTAATATTTTCAGTTGAAAAATCATTTCTTTAGTTGAAAGTTTAACTATTTTGTTGAAAACTAATCTTTCTGAATTAAAAATTCAACTACTGCTACTGAAAATGTAACTTTTTCGTTTTTTTTTATTCATTTTTTTTAGTTAAAAATTCTCCTTTTTTGTAAAAAGAAATATTTTTTGTTTGAAAATTTAATTTTTGTAGATAAAATTCATCTTCTGCCTTATAGGTTTAACAAATTAGATACAATTTTCTTTCTTTAGTGAAAAATATTTATATGTTGAAAATTCGTCTTTTTGGTTTTTAAATTATTTTTTTTTTTTTTGGTATAAACTCCAGCTTTCTTGATTTAGATAAAAACTGCAACACCTTTTGTTAGGAATTTGTCTGTTCAGGTTAAAAATTCAACTATTATGTTTAAAAATGAATTATTTTGTTTAAAATTCAAGTATTTTGTTGAAAAGCCATCTTTTGTAGTAGAAAAGTTTTTTTTTAATACATTAATAAATTTTAAAAATTAAAATTTGTATCTAAAATAATATATTATTTCGTTTATAAAATGACTAGTAAAACATTTTTAGAAACTAAAAATTACGTCTAGTAAGAGGGCGGAGGGCTCTGGTACAAATTTTCAAAGAATGAAAATGTCTTAGAATTAGTCAAAGAATATTCTTGAATTTTTTCAGATTTTTTCAAAAATTTTTTTGCAAATTTCAAATTTTTGATTTTTTGAAAAATCAAAAAAAATTTTCTGAAAAATCGAAAAAAATTTCATAGTGTTCTATAGCTAATTTCAAGACATTTTTGCACAATGAAACTTTTTCTTAAACTTTGAAGTTTTTGAGAAAAATAACGATGATGAAAGAAACCCAGTTTTTTGGACATTTTTGCCTTTTGTCCGCCATTATGGAAAAAAACACATATATAAAAATTTTCTGATAAAGTTTAAGAATTTTTTGCACCGATGGTTTAAAAAATTTTCAAGACATTAACGCGTTTTATGCCTGAAAAAAAAATTATAAAAATAAGAATTTAAACATTTTTCACTATTTTTGTATGCAAAAACCGCCATATTCAATTTTTAAATAAAAATATTCGAATTTTGACCACGGATTCGAATTGAGCTCACCCAAAAATATAATGAACAGTACTTTTGATCTTTTTATTGTTTTGTTATAGCCCTAAATTTTGCGGTCAAACTCATGTTATAAAATTGATAGCTTTGGTCGTTAATGGGTTAACCCTGAAAATTTCTTATCTTGAATTAGAGGTTATTGGAGTCAAAGAATTAGTGTTAGATTCTAGGAGTAACCAGACCTCCTAGAACGAATCAACCAAATCTCAAAAAAAGGTGTCAAAAAGTTTGGTAAAACAGTTCTTTGCAAAGCATCAATTTCAATTTTTTTTATTAGGAAAATGAAGTTAATTTTCGGATTTGTAAACATGGCACATAAAGTTTGCACGAGACTCAATTTCGTTTAACAAGTTCCTACATCGATAATGAATCTTTGCTGCTAAATCCGGGCCGTCAAATATAATAACTCAAAAAATAAATATCTAACATAAAACAAAATTATAGGCAATAAAAGATTGTTCGAGAGACAAAAGTGACAATTCTGGTTCTGCTCTTGGAAACCACTCCTCGTAAAAGTCAAAAGTTGAGACTAAATTGATATCAAAAATAAGAACTTCTCCAATAAGAGCAATTGTTGATCTTGAATCAAAGAACAGCTATATTTTTAAAAAATTTGTGATAGAAAATTATTTTTAATTTATAGCTTAAGATTGGAAAAAAGTAAAGTCAATTTAAATGCTAACTGGGAGCCGCAAGTCAGGGATATGGTTTCTTTCAAGATTATCGTGAATAATAGGGTAATTTGCTTCAGGTTTATCGTGCTTTCAAGGTTAGTGCCGACGTGCATATTTGGAACGAATTTTTTGACCAGGACAAATAAAACAGTCGACGATTCCAAAGACTTATAAACAAATTTTCATAAGAGAATGACGCGATACAAATATTTCTAGAGGAAGAAAAAAAATTAAGTATTAAAAAATAAAGCTGTTCCGAGCATTTCAAGTGTCTAGAAAAGAGTGAATTGATCAACGTTTGTATCAATTTATTAAAATTTTTTTAAGATCTAAACTTTAAAAGAATATGAAAGAGAATAATGTTACAAGGCTTATAATATAACTCTTTTATTAAGTTTATATTGTACACGTTTTAATATTGTTTCACTTTAAAATACCCCATTTTCAACACATTGCGAATTAAAATTTTTTAAATTAAAAACAGGAATTTTTAAAATTTTATCAGTATTTGGTAAATTAAAAAAATTGTTTATTTTTTTAAAAACAGTAAGGAATCATAGCTTGTAATTTAGATTCGTAAAATGAAATTTTTAAAAATCGGAGCGTACTCTACAACTGTGTGCTACTAATCATAAAGGTCATCTAATATGTAAATATAGGCATACAATAATCCTCATAGCAATTAGCGTTTAAGACAGTGTTGTAGAGCAGGCTTCAGTTGTTTGATATAAACATAATTATGATAATTTATTTTTTAAGACGTACTTTTAATATTTTTATAATATACGCTAGATTGTAAGATTGTATGAGATTGCGAAAGATTTCATAGATCATGACAATTTTATTATAGAAAATCATTACATAAAAAGCCTTCGGAAATCCCTCTAAATCTTAGGAGATTCAATAAAATCTTTTAAATCTTGTGAAATTCCTTAAATGACTTGAAATCTGTAAAATCGGTGAGAATCCTTTAAAATTTAATAAAATTTAATATATTTTTAAAATTTCTCTATAAATCCCTTGAAATCTTTCGAAATCCCACAAAATTCTTTAAAATTTCTTGACTTTTTTATACCCCTTAAAATTTTATTTTATTTGATTTATTTTTTGAAGTTTGATAGAAATCTTTTTATATCTTAAAAAATTCTACAACATTTTTTTGAATCCCTTGATATCTTTGGAAAATGTAAAAATTCTCTAAAATCTCTTCAGATGTTTCGAAATATTTTAGGAGCCGTGGAAATATTTTTGAATACCTGAAAAATCGTTAAGGCCCTTCAAAATTATTAAAAATATTTTGGAGAGGCCCTAAAATCTGTGAAAGCGCCTTGAAAGTCTTTGAAACTTCTTGAAACCTCCTAAGCTGTTTAGAGACCTTAAAAATTCCTTATTATTTTTATAAGATTAGACGAAATCGCTCAAAAACCGTGGAAATTTTCTAGAAATAAAATTAAGTTTAACTTATTCATGAAAGTTTTCTAAAAACCCCCGTTCATATGCCTATGAGTCTAAATAACCAAAAAATTGTTTGATAAAAAATAATAAAATTATTAATTAAATAAAAATTTTATGAAAGGAAGAAATTTTATTTTATTTACTATTGTTAATTTCATTTTTCGAAAATTCACTTAAAAATAAGGAACGCATCTATATATTACTAATAACTAAAAAATTTCAATTATATTTTTTGTTTTGAAAATATTAAAAATAAGAAATACTTTCCAACTTTTAGGACTTCAAATAGGAAAGATTTAAGTTTGAAAATGAATGAAGTTTGTATTAAACAATAAAACAAAAAAGTAAATTTTTTAAATATTTCAGTCAGGTATATTTATGAACAATAATAGGTAGAACCCAAAAAGTATTTTAAATTAAAAAATTGTCGAAAAGCTTAAAATTTTTTATATTGCCTTTCAATAAACCTGCAGAAGACCTTAAATTTGTAGATTTCCTTTTTGTAGCAACCCTAGTATAAGAAATTTGGTTGAAAGGTATTTATTTAAAATTTTTTTAAATGTTAAAAAAACATAATAATAGCAATTTTATAAAATAGGCTATAAATTTACGTAATAAAACATTTTAGAAATTTATAACACTACTAAGAAAGGTGAACAAATAATATAAATAATATAATTTTTCTAAGTATTAACTTCTATTTATATTTACCTTTCTATTCCCAATCTAATAATGCTAGAAAATATTATAGATATTGAATATCTTTACAGAAAACTAAATTATATATCACACGATTAAATTAACCTTTTAAAATCTTACTTTCCAACATAAGGCGCAGAATACTTTTCATCTTGATTAATAACCTCAATATTTTTTTATTGCAAATTAAATGCTTATTATAGGACAAGGAGTTTAAATTATTTGTGAGTTCCATAAGTTTCTAACAGATGGCGGTGTCAGTCAGTTCATTGACCGACACTTTAACATTTTACGTTATCTAGGTTGGGTAAGCCACTAATAGATGGCGCCATGTTTCGATTTCTTGATGCTGCACATCACAAGTTTTTATTCTTAATCCCGTGGGATTTGAGATTAGCTGAAAAATTTTTATCTTTGTTAGTGAATATTAATTTGACTGTAATAAATAGTTTGATACAATATTAACTCAACAAATTATAACTGAGCTACAGGAATGCGTGGCAGAATCTGCTAGTATTTATATAAAAATCCTTTTGCAAATTTAAGATAATTCTCCCAAAGACTGTCTTAGTATAAAAAGTGCTAAAAATAATGCACTTACAGAGGCACAACGTCAAAACTATATTTGTAAAAGTTTTATGTCGAGCAAAACGAAGAAAAACATGATGAAGGACATGCAAGATTCGTTATGTTTCTTTTCGGTCTATGCTACATAAAACATCATTTCCATATAATTTTGACACTAAATCTTTATCTGTTTATATTTGTATATACTTAACTTAGCCTGTGTCAAAATTATATTAAATTTGTCGAAATGATTGGCCAAAATAACTAAATTCTTCTAAATTTTTATACTCAGAAGGGTCTACAAATTTGGTCGACACTTTTTCCCGATAAGACGCATATTTAAAAAGAATTGATTGAGGAAATTCCCTGATTATCAAAAAAACTTATTCTTATATGTTTCTTATCCTAAGTAAGGTTATCATAAAGAGTGAAATATGTACTTTATTTTGCAGTATATGAATAATTAGTCCGGTCAGTGGTACAGAAATAAATAACACATACATTTAATGTTTCAGAGCTCAGCATAATATGGAGCTTTCAATAAAGGCAGGATGGCCGTTTCAATCAATAAAAAAAATTTACTGTTTTATTATGTTTACAAAATTATATCATTCAAAATTATTTTGAGTATGAAGAATTAAATGATTTCAATTTGTTATTTAACGCAGGAAAGATTTACGTTATTTACGTCATTTACGTCATGACGCTTTATTAGAATTTTTCAATGTTCTAAAAGTAGATATTTACACAATAGGGTAATCGAAAGCTGATGCGCATGTGCGCAGCACAATAATGTGTCAATAATAAAATTATAGCGGCATCAGCCTTACCTCGTCTAAAATGTTAATTACTCAAAACTTTATATTTTCAATAACTCAACTTCCAATTGCTTAGTTTTGAATATTCGATTTGAAATTGCTTGCTTTAATGAACAGTCAAATGTGACTTAACATTAAAAAATTGTTTTCTTATGCTTGAAAAATTTTGAAATATGGTTAACAAAAACGAAACGTTTTAGGCTTGCCCAATATTTTATTAGGATTGAAAATATTGATACAAAAGTTCTAATATTAAGCAAATTAAGAATATTTTTGTAAACTCTATTGTCTTTTGACATTTAATAATCAGACTACAGTTCAATTTGAAAAATCCTAAATTAATTTATATTTATTGTTGATCAACTTATGCAACTTATGTTTTATATACGAAATACTTTGAAAGTCCTTGCAATTGAGCGATTGCTGCTTAATGGGCAATCTGCGATTTCTTTAGACGTCATTTCTTCAACTGCGCTACTTTCAATGTTAAATTTCACCCGTGTTCCGCTTCCGTAATCATTATACTCGCTGATAGCTTGGAATATACCACGAAAAATTGTTTGTGACTTTAATTTTCCCATTATTGCAAAGACATCATAATTAGATGTTAATAATACAATTTCTTCTTCAGTAGACATAGGCTTGAGGGCACCATTTTTTGCTCTCATTCGAATTGGTTTATCAGAAGGGAAAACATATCTGCGAAGTTCGAATATTCGGTTAGGGTTCTTGTGGGGAATAAGTCGAACAGATCTAAGTTCTTCAGATGTAAATCCAAACAAGAGAGAAAGAGGTTGAATTATACAAGGAGACCTGGACCTGGCAGGACAATTACGTTGGGCAAGTGGAGGAGACCTGGACCTGGCGGGAAAAGAATGCTCGGCAAGTGAAGGAGAACTGGCAGAAGCATAGCTGTCAATAGGAGGATTTTTAGCTGAAGAATCAGAAGTGAGACTTCGAGGAACGCTAGGAATAGGCTGGCCATTAGGCAGACACTCAAATTGTGAACTTAAATCTGCAACAAAAAAAAGAGGATTTCATTTTTTCAATTACACAACGATGTTATCCAATTCTGCATGTGCAAAAAAAAATTGAGCTTATAATCTTTTATAAAATATTATAAGGGCTGCTTTATGTTTATTTACATACTATTATTATTATATATACACGCGCTTAATTTAATCTCAAAATTGTATCATTTAACTATTCTAGGAGAAGATTCATCATTTTGGGTAAACATTCACCTCTTTAGTTAAAAATTGAACTATTTTTGGTTCAAAGTTAATTTTTTTTGGTTAAAACACCTTCCGTTATTTTTTTGGCGAATTTCCGTCGCAGATAAATATAAGGTAAGTTGAAAATAATTCTGACTTTTTAAAAAATGATGTTCTTTATAAAATTTTGAAAAATGTAGATTTAAAAAAAAATGTTTTTCTCAAATGTTGTGAATTTCGTCGAAACACAAATTTTCACGTTTATTTTTTTTCTAAAATTAATATTTAAAAGAAAAATGACAAAAACTAATTTTTGGATTTGTTGTTACAAAAAATGTAAAAAGTCACGATACTGGTGTCTTAAAAAGTTTCTAAGAATAAACTTCAATCACTAAAAAATATCTGAAACCACCATTAGGATGCGTGTTATTCTTTAGAGCGTTGAAAAAAAGGTCGGAATGAGAAGTAAGAGGGCGTGTGGGCTATTTGGTCTTCACACTTAGCAGTTGTTTCCCCTCACGAAAATCTGAAGTATAGGCATAAGATTTATACGTGTTTTAAATGGAAACCAGATTTGAAAAACCATGCGTCCTAGTATTGGAAATTTTAAACGGCTCACACTTCCTTAGACCATTCATGCCGACCTTTTTTTCAAAGACCCAAAAAAACCACGCATCTTCCGAAATCAATTTTTTCGATATTTTTGAAATTAACTATTTCTTTGAAAAGTAAAGTTATTAACTTGCAATAGAATACACCATAGTGGCATAAAAAAGGTCGAAGAAATCGTCATTTTAAAGCCTAGTAGAGATACGTACTGTGAGGTAAATCCTTTAAACCGATTAG
>JAUELO010449006.1:0-13374 GCA_032357855.1 Amphibolips quercusostensackenii | reverse complement strand
ACGAAACGTCGGCAAGATTCGTAGTTTTTCACACGATTGTAACCCGAAGAAACTCTTTTATTATAATGAATCATCGTTCTAATATAAGCAGTTAATACACTTAAAAACAACTTCATTTTTAATAACTCATTGTTTCAATAAGCAATATTAACTGCTGAGTTTGCTATAACGATTATTTTCTTTGTAGTAATATCTGATTTTTTAGTCTACTACTCTTTTGCAAAATGAATGTTGATGGAATTACTATGGGATTTTCGAATCAAAAAAATTATATTAAAAAAAAACTCTTTTTTCTGTCGAGAAATTACTAAACAGTGTATATTTGAACTAGTTTTTTCCACATAAGATTAAGCAGCAAATTATGAATTTTGCTGTAATTATTATAAAGTTTCCAATTATGAGGAATGAGATAAAAAAAACAAAGTTTTCGGTCAACAAATGCCCGAATTATGCATTTGTTTATCAAACTTTTTAAAGAAGACAAACAATTTATGAACAGAGTATGAGTGTGATGAAATCATTACCAGCTTCCTATTGTACCGTGGTCGCTTGACACTCGTTATGGATCCTCCCTAGACCTGATTAATGTAAATGAAAGATTTCAAAAACTTGATACATTGCTTGGTCTACGCAAAATCAAAAACTTAAATAATTATACAGTAAGTCTAAAAAATTGTAGTATGTCAAATGAGTGTGGGTAAAATCAAATTTACTCTTATTAACAATTTATTTGTTTTATAAGAAAAACTCTACATGTAAAGTATCAATTGTAAATTTCAGGTTAGGGCTACATTATTTACTGTACGTGGGGATGAGATGTCCTACTGAAAAGTAGGACATCTTGAAAAGTTTTAAAAGTTCTTTTTCAATTTGCTCTAAATGGAGCTGCAATGGCAAAAACTGTAGGGTCTTAGTACACCAAAAGGCACATGACATTTTTTTTCAAAGTCAGAAACACAAAAAACGCAAACAACCCAACTTGCGCGAATCAACCCAAGGAAGCTGACTCTTTGTTTCCTTCATCTTCCGTTTATAAGCCATCTAATAACAGAAAAATATAAGCTTCTATTTGGAAATTGAAAGTACCCCACTTCCACCTCATGGAGTGGGGTGCATGGTGAATGTTTGCGGTTTCGCTTTTTTTTCTTAAAAATAAAGTTTTCATTAGGGACATTTTTTTTGTTAGATGCGTATATATTGAGATATTTTGATATCTCAAGATAAAACCATCGCCCTGTATATCTTACGTATAGCGTCCAAAACGCTGATACTTTTAATTTGTTTTATACAGAAAAATGTATAAGGCAAATGAAAAATATTATTGTCATGTCCAATATACAGACTGTTTAAAAAGTAACGAAATACCTAAATAATTTTCCAGGTGAAATATTTTTCAAAAAAGCCAAGGTCATTCTTGAAGTAACCTTTAACAAGAAGTCCAGTGGCGACCTTAAATTTGACCTTACGCATGACCTTCAAAGCTATTTCAAAGACAACTTTGTTTTTTTACATCGGAACCCCTATTTTTGACAACGGCAATCGAAAGAGCGGAAAATTTTACGTCCAAAAATGTACGAAGGTCATGGGTAAAGAATGACCTTAAACCATTTGAGAAAATTTGACCTTAAAATAACCTTGAAATTCTATACTTCAATGTCTCTGTTTAGAAAATTTATAAAAAAAACCTACTTCTTATAGTTCTTTTCCGTTTTCTTTCACATCGTTTTATTTTCTAAAGAGAAGTAGAGAACTGTCTGTTATAATTAGTTGTCGAGTCCGGAACACAATTATTGCTATGAGAATGTAATCGTCAAAGTCAAAGGTGCTTTGAGAACTACGTTAAAAAACAAATTGAAAAACAATTTACGTTTCAATTTATAATTAATTATAATTTATAAATAAATTAAATTATACAACTAATAATATTCATTGTATAATTCATGGAACCTCTCTGATCGCGACTTTCACCTTGCGACTATTTTCGTGCAAGATTCAGTGAAAGAAAGGAAACCAAACTATTTAGGAAAATCTATAAATTGTACATTTGCTCTGAAACTTAAGTATGACAATGAGTGACTTTTTAAACAAAAGGTCTGATTTCATAAATTTTGATCATTAGTGAGCTTATTTGAGCGAAATAAAAAATCAGTTTTATTGCGTTTTTTAATTACTTTATTCAGTGTACTTTGATATAATAAAATGAATCTATTCAGAAGTACACACTGCAAATTATCATAAACAGCAAATTTTCGATGTCAGCCAGTAGGCCTAATTGGAAACATAATTTTGAATTGTAAACACAACACATTTAAAAAGTTATTGAAAACGTAGACAAGTTATCTTATGCTCAAATATGAGCATTATTAAAATGAATTATAAGATTAAGGAAAATATTTTTATTGTTAATTTCGACTAATTTACCAAAAGAACTGAAGGTCAGCTTAAGAAGAAATCAGATAAAAATGATTTATTTTACAATACTTATTTAGATGGTTTATTTTCTGCTTTCCCTTCAGGTCAAAGTTGCAATTCTTTAAAAAAATATGTACGTCAGCAAAATATTGTTCATAAAGTTAACAACTGTATAATATCTAAATAAATTTATACCAAGGGGATTTGTAGACAATGCCTCAAGTAAAAACATAAAATTTGCAATAACAATTGTTGAATACAATATGTTACATGAGATAATTTTTTTTAAATGCCTACAGTTCATTTACAAAGTTTGTTAGTTTGTTTCGTGAATTTCAATCACAACAGCTGATTTCCAAACCACACGTAAAAGTTTTGTCCTCAAGAAAGTCAGTAACTAGTAAAAATAATTAATAATCTTGATCTGATAAGTGACTAGAATTTTTATAAAAGCTGTATTGTTTTCGAGGGTTCGTGACTTTTTATTAAAAAATAATGAACTTCCAACTGTTATTATTTAAATTTTCTTATTGGGTTTCTATTTATTCAATTTGCACATAAGCAAACAAACGTGGAACAGGGAAATGAAGGGATTAGAATCAAGTTTCTTAAAAACAGAAAAAAAAAGAATTTTTAAAGAAAGGAGAATAGGGAAAAGCGTATGAAGTCTGATATATAAAAGTGATTTTCAAAATTATTAGGTTATAATTGAAAAGAACCAGGTTCGTACCCAGAGGGCGGGGAATGATGGGCCCCTACTACGCACAGATCGCTTTAGCAGCTTCAGTGTCCCAAAATCTACGAAAAGATGCATCTCGAAACTTTCTCTCCAGGCGTATTTTACTCAGCGTGTATAGTGTGTCTTAAGATCCGCAAAAGCAGAAAAATATAAATGTAAGTTAATGTGATTTTTGTGAATATTTGTAACATTCCTAAAGCGTGTTAAAACTTAGAAGTCTAATTTGTGTAGCTAAGTGTATGATTTGCGTGTTTGTTTGCGTACATGACTGTCATGTTGCGCAACGTACGTTTTGAATCTGCAGACTACGATTCACAGTGATGCGCGTCTTACCACGTTGTGATATTTATAAATACAAAGTTTTAAAAAAATATTTTTTTATGAAGCCAAGTCATCAAAGTGATAAAACGCGCTCCGTGCCGAGAAGGTAGAATCTTTGTGTGCTGGAAACACGGAACATAGCACCGACGGCACGCAGACGAGAGACCTACGTGATTTTGTCAAGAAAAAATGTCTAATGTCTTTAATTATTTTTGAAAATATATATGCTTTTTTATATTTAACAAAGTTGAAGATTGTACTTTTTCAATTATAAACAAAGATATAAGCTTTTAGAGTTTGATGATTGTTTTATCTTTTAAAGTTTGATCACTGTTTCATCAGCTGGAGCGGATATTTTTGCAGTTGAAATTACTAAATAATCAGTCAAACATAAAATTTTTATGATAAGAACCTAAAGTTTACATAACTAATTACGATGAAAAAAGAGTGAAAAAAGTACAACATAAATTTTGCATGGCCTGTTTTATATTACACTTAAAAAAAAGTTGCTTAAAAAGAAAACGTAAGCACAAATACAATGGTGCTAGTAAAAGGGTGTCTGCGATTGAAGAAATATTGCATGAAAACTTTATTTCAAAACACAAGTGTTCAGAGTAAAAAATTTTTACTGAAATTGTATATTAGTTTTTTAATATTGTTGTCATATTTTATTAGAAGTATTACTGTTGATTGTCAGATCAATGACGACCAGGTGGATTATTACGTGGATAATAAGTCCCAGGTGGACCCTGCTGAAATGGATAGTGAGGCCCAGATGGACCCTGCTGAGGTGGATCATGAGGCCCAGGTGGACCCTGATGATGTGGATCATAAGGAATTTTACCTCGTGGTGGTCGTGGAGTTTCGACATATTGTGTAGACGCTTCTTGTTGAAGAACGTATGGGTCGTGCCATGCTCCATATGCCTGCCCTTGATACAGAAAATTAGCATATGGATAAAACTGTGGTTGACTCCGAGGGTTGGAATTCGGTTGTTCAGTCCGGGTCATTTGTTGTGCGAGTATATGATCTTTTTCATTTTGTAATAGATATTGGCGTCGGAGACGCCCTTCAACTGTAGGCGTTCCAGTACTTTTATGTGGATTAGACTGATCTCTAAATAGTCTTCTTTCGAAGGGCTGCTGCTTTTGAGCAGTTGGTAAATTATCGACTTTAGAGGCTACAGATTCATGAAGACCACGCCGTACTTTAATTCTGGGAATAGACTGTTGAGGTGGGCCCAATTGAAGGTCGAGTGAAAGAGCCTCTGGAGATGTTTCATGCATATGCGAATAGGCCATTGCATATGCGTGTGCTTTTTCCGGATCCTCTGTTCCAAGTGAATATATTGGAGCACGATAAGTATCCTGTTTTACGCTTACATATCTACCATTACCTGCTATGCCAACTTCAGCATTGTCATCTATGATTCTACGAGTCGTCTTATCATAGGTTTGAATTTTGCTATTATCGGGGTCTATTCGCCTTGTCCGATCCTTTCTTTTTTTACAACTAACAAGTTTATCAAGTGCATTAGAAAATGATATTTTGTCCTTGTCATCTTTTTGGCTCATACCTGATGATGCTTCTGTCAAAAGGCAAACAAAATTCGTAAATTTTAAATATCAAAGATATAAATTTAAAAATAATTAATGCTTTTTGATTGAAAACGCTTAAGGTAATCACTTCCCTCCAATCATTTCTGAGAATCTTTGCTACATCCAAAATAATAATTATTATTTTACTCACCAAAATAATTGAAAAAAAGCAATAACATGACGGTAGATACACCATAAAGAAACCTCATTTTTGCAGAAGGCAACTGACGAGTTTTCAGATGTAAGTTTGTATATATACGTAGAGAGTAAGGCCAATTTTACTGTAGTTATATTTAGAAGCTGAAAGCTGAAGTAGTAAGGAAGATAAGGCAGAAGGGGTTAGGGTATGGTTACGCGCATATGCGAATAACACAGTGTTGCTGACAAAAAGCAAGGAGGCTTTAAAGAAAATGATGGAAAAGTTAAGACTATACATGAATAAGAATATGTAGCTATACATAGATAAGTATGTGTTGGAGCAGGAGGGGAAGAGAAAATAAAAGAGTCAAGGCTTCACGAAAACTATTGGTGAATTATGCTAAGGGGGACAGTGCAAGATTTGTTGGAGAATAGAGAGAAAGGAAGTTAGGAGCTTATAGCTAGGATGAGATGTGATTGCATGGTGTGTTTCAGTAGGTTCTGACTTTTTAGGGAGAAGGAGATGTGTAAATTGTGCGAAAAGGAGGATACGAGGGAGGGCACTTGTAGGATGATAGCGAAGAGGTAAAAAGGAGTGGGATAAGAATGGGAGTATTGATACGTGAAAGGGGGGACATAAAGCTGGTAGCATGGTTGAGAGTGGTGTTGGACAAGATGGTAAAGAAGAGAAGGGAGAAGACAAAGGAATGAAGCAGGAAATATTGTAAATAGGAGAGAAGGTAGATTTAGGTAAACTGATTATTTCGTAAATGGCAGATGAGTGTTACATATTAGCCATGGAGACAGAGTTTGTCAATAAGAGACAAAGCGGAAAAGTAGGGACATACGTGCGAGGCGAGGCGGAGCGAGGAAGGCAAAGCAATAAGAGCCAGCGATCTTCCACATAATATGTGGATAGATATCAGATTTTAAGGGCTAATTTTAAGAGAATTTTGTGAAAAATAGAAGTTTCAGCAAATAAATTATTCGAGGCTATCAGACCGAAAAATAGTTGTTTATCTACCTATGTAAAAAGTAACAATTTTTTGAGATGTGGTCACAAATTCTAACAAGCTCAAGATAGTAGTCATGCCAACAATAATGTCTTTAGAAAAGAAAGCTTTTTTATGATTTCAAGAAATGATTTAATGTTATCTGTCGTGTTCGATGATACAAAAAATATGATTTTTCAAAAATAAAGTTTTAAACTAACAAACAATAATCATTTTATTGATATCATTTAATGTTGCATCACTGTTTTTAATTTTCAAAATAAGTCCATTATCTCCAAATATAATTTTTAAAAAATGGTTTTTGCATGAAAAATTGTTTTTGAGGTTCCAGCCATAAAAAATTCAAGTTTGAAAATGCAAGAAAGTGCAGTCGTAAGAAATATTTTCTCCGAAAAAAGCTATCAACTGAATTTATTCCAAGTCAGCCAGGTTCTAGATTAGAAGTCGCAGAATCTCTCGGGGACAAAATTACGATTTTTTTCAGAGAAAATCAGGGGATACGTATTTTTGCGATTTGTAAAAATATTTTTTTTTACAGATTCTGATGACGTTCATTGCCTTCTCTTGAAATACGGTAGTCGAATTTCTCAAAATGGCCACAGTTATATTTTTGGACATTTCTTTTTTTTTAACTTGTACTATCATAGAAAAAATATTTTTAAATTTTCTGCGAAATAAATAAATTTTAGAGGCAGGATAATTTTTATTCATAAAATTTAGTTTTTGTAAATAAACAGAAATTATAAAAAATAGTTCAAAGCATAAAAAAGATGGGATTGGACCACTTCCACATAAAATTGCCTTTACGTTTTTAGTCCTTCAAATTGTTTTTCAAATTTTATATACAAACAAACTACTATTCCAGTAGGCCTTGTCTACTAATTTATTAAAAAAACTAATTTTCAACAAAATTTGTAAAATTGGTAACCAAAGAAATTACCTTTCAACTTACATGATGCATCTTTAATATAAAAACAAATTCGAAACTGTTGAATTGTCAACCAATGAAGATGAATTTTAAATGCATTTCTACAAAAGAAAAGTTTGCGAACATTGAAAAAAGTGAGTAAATAATCCTTCTTGGTTATATATTACCAAAAAATATTTTTCACACAAGAAAGAAAAAAATGCCAAACAAATTGTTTAATTTTTTTGCTTATAAATATGAATTTTGCACTCAGATGTTGATTTTGGACCTAATAGTTAAACTTTCTATAAAAATAATAGAATTTTCACTTAAAAATGCGATTTTTCAACAAAACAGTTAACGAAATTTTTGCATAAAAAACGATCAATTTTCAGCTTTAACTAGAAAAGTTAAATTTTTATTTTAAACATTTTACTCTCAGCCAAAAAAAAATTACACTGTCCAGATAGACATGCATTTATAGATTTTGAACCGTTTCTCAAAATTTAAACACAATATTTACACATAAAAAATTATGAAGCCAACGAATTTATACCATTTGATTAGTAACGTGCCATGCCCTCAAAAAAAAATTGTTGCTGTTTGCTTAGTGTTTTATGAAAATCAAAAAATGTTCGCCCTGCCGATATATACTGACATATGGTAAGTTTTTTTTCTGGGAATTTATATAGTGATTGACGAAATTGTTTTTCTTCTTTCATGGTCAAAACGAGTAAAGGAAAGTCATGATTCTACAAATAAAAAGAATTTTGTTTATTACTACTTAATGTTTAAGTAGTCGATTTAAACAAGTGATATCATTGTTTCTAGATTTTAAACACGGTGTTAACACAAAAAATTAAGTGAACAAAAAACAATGCAATTCATAAAGGTCGACAATTTTTATTTAAATAATTTTACAACACAGGAAATAATTTAGTAGTACATCAAGATTAAGATTAGATTTATACAATTGGTCTTTAGATAAGAAGCAAAAGAACATTATAATAATATAAAATATACAATAATATAGTATAATATATTATTTTCATTATAATAATTCATTGAACGAATTTTTAATAAAATAGTTCTATTATAAGGCATAGAAATAATTTTAGAGCAAATTTATATTCTTAGTGACTAATTTACCTTTATAGTTGAAAGTTCATATATCAAGTTACAAAAAAATTTTATTTTTAAAATAATTCTTTTGGTTTGAAATTAATTTTTTTGCCTTGAAATTTAGTTTTTTTATTAAAAATTAATTTTATAACTGAAAATTTGACTATATCATGTTTGGATCCGTTTCCTATAGCGATAGTGGATTTACGGTGTTTTTCTGGGTGCTGTAGTTTTTTGGTAATAACGGAAGTGAAAGAAAAGTGAGCGTGGTGATCGTGTGCCAAGTAAAAAATGTAGGGATGAAAGGCTAAGTGAGATTAAAGGGTGTAAATAAATGCGTGAATGTGGTTGCTGAATTGAAATTAAAAGAGTCTGATTTTAAGGTTAGGTTGAATTGTGCGCTGAGAAAGCGTGAACATTTTTTGGTGGGGAGGAGTGACCTGTGAAGAAGGTGAGGTGTAAAGTTGCGAGTCCTGCTCAGACGGCAAAGTAGGATGCGTGTACCAAGGTTTCTAGACAGAGGGCGATAGTAGAGCGTTGAAAGCAAGGGTAACGGGTCGAAAGAGGACATACGTAAAGTCAAAGGGAGTGGGGGTAAGGTTGGTATCGAGGCGAGCTGTGAGAGTAGTGGCAACGAGCGATACGAGACGCCGGTTAGGAGCGAAGAAACCGCTGCAAAATAGTATAGGGTTAATAAGTTTTCTTGATGATTAGAGAAAATAAGTGAGCGCAAAAAGTAGCGAGGAAATGTTTAGTTGATGGAAAAGTCAGCAGAGGAAAAAAGGAAAAGCAAAGAGGGTAAAAAAGATTCAGGGTAGTGGGGTTAAAATTTAAGTAATAAATAGAAAGGTAAACGACAAAATGAGAGTAGGCTGAGGAGAACTTGCTCTTAAATTCAAGCAATGTGTAAAGGACTTAGGGAGAAGACATGTGCAAGCCAGGAAGTAACAGAAGGTAAGGTGAGCTTGCATGTGGAAAATGAGAGGCTACGTAGGATGATAACACAGATCGAAAGACGAATAGAAGGGAAACAAAGATTGAAGGAAAAAAAATTTAATGAAAAAGGGCTAAGTGTAAATATTGAAACGGGAGAGAAAGAGGTAAGAAATCTAATAAATGTTGTAAGAACACAATTAAGGGTAAAAGAACTAAAAAAGGGTGAAAAGAAAGAAGGAAGGGAGAAAACACATGCTTTTGGTGTCATAAGGGTGTGACGAGGATAGGTTTGAAATAATGGGCAAAAAGAAACTATTGCAAGAAAGAACAGAGAGAATAGAAGAAGATCTGACCTGGCAGAAAACAAGAAAAATTGGCTAATTGAGCGGATGCCTTGTCAGGAAAGAAGAGAAGGTAGCAGGGTAATAATACAAAAACACAGAATTTGGGTAAACAAAGAGATGTAAATCGAAAACAAAGAAATAGAGGATTTCAGAGCTTGACAAACAAGGCAAGAAAGAAAGAAAGCCGAAGGACAAGAAAACAGGAAGGAAGGAAACGCATCGGTGTTTGTGGAATAAAGTGAGGGCTGAAGACAAGGACCACAGAAGAGAAAGGCAAACATGGAAATGTAGAAGTAGCGTTCTGGAATGTCTCAGGATTGAAAAACAAAGATGAGGGTTTGTTGGCGGAATTGACAAAATGTGATGTAATAATCATAAGTAAAACTTGGGTGGAAGAGAAAGATTGGAAGGGTATAGTAAAATTGTTGCCAAAAGCTTATGTGTAAAAGATGCAAGCAGCGAAAAAAGCATCACATGAAAGAAAGAGGAGTGGGTGGCATGGTGTTAGAGGTAAGAAAGGAAGTGGTGGTAAAAAAGAAAAGGTAGAAAATGTGGAAGAATAGGACGCAACAATGGTAAGAAGAATGAAGGTAGAATAAGTGGTTTTGTATTTTGTATGTATATAAGTTGGTGCTAGTAAGGGAGAGGCTAAGTGCGTGAACTTAAAAAGATGGAGGAGAGGTGTGAGATAAAGAAAAGAAGGACCTTATAAGGAATTCAAAAAAAAAAATCGGATCGTGAGGGTGAAAGGCTACTAGAATTGTTAGGAGAATTAGGAGGGTTTACTTGTAACAGCAATACTAGGAAGAGGGAAGAAAGCGAATTCACGTTCTCGGGTATAGGATACACTGTAATAGACTACATTCTAGCAGAAGAAATAATAAAAAAGCTAATGCTTAGAATGGATATGCGCAATGAGATAGGCTCGGAGCACTTTACAATGGTCGCGACATTCAAACGTGGAGGTCCAAAGCACGGCAGAGGAAAGAAGGAAAGAAAGGTTAAAGGAAATTAAAAATGGGCAGGTGGAGACAGAAAAAGTCAAGAGAATTTAGAAAAACAATAAAAAACGGAAATATAAGAAGTATGAAAAAGGAAGGAGTAGACAAACTGCTAGAAAAACTTTATCAAGTGATTGATAAGGTAAAGAAAAAAGTAGCCAAGAGAAGAAGAAAATGGGGTTAGAAGAGGCTGATCGGATGATAAATTTACGGAAAGTAAAAAGCGGATGAAGGAGAATATAAAAAAATCAAGAAAACCGAACATGAAAAAGGTAAACTTAGCAGGAGTAACAAAAAGCACAAAAGAATGATAAGGCAAAAAACATAAAAGAAAAAGGAAAGGTACATGGAGAAGGTAGAGAATGCAGTAAAGAAAGAGAGGGAGTGGGAAGAGATTAACAGGGCAACAGGAGGAAGAAAGGGTATAGATAAAGAAATCAAGATAAAAGAGTGGACGAAGTATTTGGAGGGTCTGTTAGGGGTTTTAGAAAATAGGGTGAAGGAAGAAGGAAGAAAAACAGCAGCAGGGGACGACGAAAGCGAAAACAAGCTCAGAAGGGAAGAGGTAAATAAGGCGATAGCAAGGCTAAAAAGAAAGAAGAACACAGGGGGCGTTGGCTTGGAATATAAAGCACTAAAATACAAAAAAATAGAGGTGAAAGAAGCGATATAGAGGATTTTCAACAAGGTGTGAAAAGAAGAAGGGTGGCCAGATAAATAAAATACAGGGCTAAAATTACCGTTGATCAAAAAAGAAAAGGGAAACCAGGAAATGAATATAGAGATATTACACCTATGTCGGTGGGATATAAAATTCATGCGAAAGTACTAAGAAAAAGGTTAAAAAGACTAGTAAAAGAAATAGAAGGTATACCACACAACGAAACGGGTTTAAGAAAAGTGATTATGACCACAGAAAACATCTACGTGCTTAACTATTCAGTCAATAGGAACCTAGGGCGTAAGAAAGGAAAATTAGCTGCACTGTTTGTCGATTTTAAGGCAGCATTTTACTCCGGTAACAGAAGGGTGTTATGTACGGCCACGATGGAAAGAGGAGTAGACAAAGATTCAATATAGAGGATAAAAAAAATATTTGTAGAAACTGAGGTAAGGGTGAAGATAGAAGAAAGTAAGGGGAGGAATTCTAGACGGAAAAAGGGCTGAGGCAAGGGTGCTTGTTGAGCCTACTTCTATTTAGTGTTTTTCTGGCAGGCTGAGAGAAGAAGATTAAGATAAAAGGAAAAGGGGAGATAATATCAGGAACAGACAAAGTGTATTTACTAGCATATGCAGATGACTTAGTGCTAGTAGCAGATGAGGAAAAAGAAATGAATTTTGATGATAAGAGTTTTCGAATAGTATGTAAGAGTAATGAGTCTAACAGAAAACGTGAATAGGAATAAGATAGCGTGCTTCAAAAATACGAACAATAGAACATAGTATGAATGCAAGATTATTAGCGTAGTGAAAGAGTTGGTTTAGGAGGTTTGCTATTTAATAGTTTGGTTAAAACAAAAGAAAAAAGCGAAGTGCAGATAAGAAATAAATTAAAATGCGCGAGTGAAGTTATGCGAAAAGTATCGGGCATAAGTAAAATAAGCTTCAAGGACGACTGGAGGATGAGAGTGTGAATATATGATGTGCAAGTATGGTCAGTGTTAAGCTATGAAGCAAAAATTTGGGGATGAAAGGATCATAAGAGAGTGGAAAATCTGCAGTTATGGTTTTCAGGATGGGTCACGAAAGTGAATTGGAGCTGTCCAGGTTATATGCTAAGGGAAGAAATAGGAAATAAGCAACTGAAAAGAGCCTGGAATTTTTTAGAGCAACTATAACAGGAAAGGAAAGCAGAATCTCACAAGCGTGTGCACGGGAGTTTATGAATTAGGAGAAGAGCATGGAACATAGAGAGTTTGAAGTGGAAATAGGAAAGATATGAAATGAGCTTTGAATATGGTATGCAAGTGAAAGGTAAAAAGTGGCAGAATATAGAGGACGATTTGACGACAAGGCAAGGAAAGGAAAGATAGCAGAAAATCGCGGATTTAAGGTACAACAGCTAGTATTGATTGGTTAAGATGCAGCAGAAAACAGAGTATCAGAAAAATGTTTAAAAATTGCATGGAAGAGAGAGTGATGTGAAATTTAATTAAAATATAGTCAGGGGAAAGAATGGATGGAGAAGCTGTAAGATCTGAGAGAAAGAGAGAGAAAGAGTAAGAGGAAACAAAAATTCATAGCAAGGTCGCAAACCTGCTTAAAATGCCGGATAGAATCCGATAGAAACCATACACGACCCTGATAGTAACCGAATAAGTCTTGTATACGGGACTATCTGGGCTCTGCACGTATAATTATTTCCTATCCGAAAATTTCACGGATCCATTCGAGTTCCACCAGGGTAACCTGACCAATCCTGTATTTTAGTAAAGACTACAGTACCTATCTATAAAGGTCTATTTGTCGTCTATCCGGGACGCGAAACCAGAAATCAATTTTATCTCAGACAAAACGGGTACATCTACATCATCTACATCATCAAAAAACAATTAACCGAGTCTATCCGGGAACTATTTGGGACACAAAAACGAAAATTCATTTCCTCCAAGTTAAAAACAAGCCTCTATCCGGGTCTATCCAGGATCTATCTTGGAGTTCACCGTTGGAAAGAAATACAAGTCCTTTAGTGTATGTTTATCCGGATCTATCCGGGTCCTACTTGGGACACAAATCCAAAAATTAATTTCCTGTAGGTTTAAAACAAGGTTATATCCGGGTCTATCTGGAACCTATCTGAAAGCTTACCGTTGAAAAAAGAAACAAGTCCTACAGTGCATGTT
>JAUELO010448993.1:0-13375 GCA_032357855.1 Amphibolips quercusostensackenii | reverse complement strand
AAGAAATTAATAAATTGGGAAAAAAATTATTTTATCATAATAAAAAATAATTTTTGTTTCATAAAATTAAGTAAAATCTTTATTTAGTACCTTCTCGTTCGAGTAATCGTAACCGGTCACAAAGACTAGAACGACTCCTTCAAAATTTTATTTCCATATTTCATTACAAATAATAATTTCATTAATTTCAAAAAGACGTAAGAAGAAATCTATTATTAATTTTAGAAAAATAAAGCAGGTAATTAAAAAAAGGGAAAGTAATTAAAAGAGTATAGGAGAGTATTAGAATACAAAAAAAATAGATAAAAATAGAAATAGAATACAAGTTTGAAAATAAATTAACTAGACTAAACATTACTAACCTGTCCTCTAACACAACCTTCCCAAAGGGATTTAAAAAAACAGCATAAATTATCAAATGACATTTTATGGATTATTAGTTTCACATTTGAACTTGAAAATGTATTTTACTTTAAAGATTATTTCATAAAACAAATAATTTTTTTAATTTATTTAATGGTTACTGAGTATTTACTGAATATTTACTTAATAAAACTTTTATGTTATGAATTTATTTTTAGAGGCGTAGCCCTTCGTGTCAGCACTTAAACTAAATCGTAGTTCTAAAATTTTTTCTACTTAAATTTTTAGATCAATTACAGGGGACCACGACACTGACTGACTGGACCAATATAATTTGATTAATAAAAATGACCTATTTAGATCGTCCGGTTGTCTTTTTTTATCCAAGAACATTTCCTTATAATAATTCTTAATATTACTGATAAAATGTAGATAAAGTAGAGTTTCAAGTTACATAAAGAATAAAAAAACAATATAAAAAATAATCATAATTTATGTATAAAAATTCAATTAACGTATGTCTGACTTCACAGTTGAAAATTTTTTTTAAACTAAAGAAATATGTTGATTTTTTACGGAAATAGGGAATTAACAGAGAATTTTTTTTTAAATAAAAAATTAATGTAAGTACTATATTAAATTAAACATAAAACGATCTAACCTCCTAGGATTTAAGGTCGAAATATATTGTATTTTTAAAAAAATAGTTAAATTATTAACCAAAAGAATGAACTTTCCACAAAAGAGTATTTCAAGCTAAAAAGTAAATTTTTGTAAAAAAACGTTCGATTTTTAATCCTAGACGAATAAATTTTGAACAAGAAAGTTAATTTTTTTAACAATCATTTGCATTTAAAACCAAATATTTATATTGCTTATAATATTGTTGAATTTTCAAGCGAAAAATGTCTTTCTTACAAAATAGTTTAATTTTGACCCAACAATATTAATTTTTTATTAAATAGCTGAATTTTCAACAAAAAAGTTCATTTTTAACCCTAAAATATAAATTTTAAATCACATAGCTGAATTTCAAAAAAAAAGTTAATTTTTGAGTAATAATTTGCAGTTACAAGCAAATAATTGAATTTTGTTATAAAATTGTTAAATTCTAAAGCCCAAAAGAAAACTTTTTTTACAGAATAGTTTAATTTCAAACCCAAAAATATCGATTTTCAACAAGAAAGTTAATTTTTAACCAAATGGTTAAATTTTCAACAAAATATTTAAATAGCAAAAACAAATTGATTTTTAACGAAATAGCTGACTTTTTTCTTGGAAGGATAAATTCTTACCAAAATAGATAAATTAAAAAAAACCGCATTTCCAATCGAAAAAGATGAATTTTCAACCAAGAGAATTGATTTTTTTACAAAAAAAAAAGAATTTTCTTATAAAAGGCAAATCAATCATTTTCAACTGTAAAGTTGAATTTGTTACCAAATTTGGATAATTGGAAAAGTTTGGAGCCAAAAAAATTTTTTTTAACAAAACCCTTGAATTTTTAAACCAAAAAATATAAATTTTAAACAAAAATGTTAATTTTCAATCAATCAGTTTCATTTTAAATTAAAAAAATGAATTTTCAACATCAAAATATGAATATTCAACCAAAAAGATTATTTTTAACAAAATAGTCGAATTTTTTATAAAATTTTCGGACTTTCAAGCAAAAAAGACACTTTTTCTACAAAACATTTTAATTTTCAAGCCGAAAGTATTAATTTTTCCTGAAAAATTTATTTTTAAACTAAACAGAGAAATCTGCCACTTAGTTTAAAATTTGAACCCAAAAAGACAAATTTTCTACCAAACAATTCAATTTTTGAATCGAAAATATGAATTTTCAAATAGAAAATATCAATTTTCAAACAAATAGTTGAATCTTCACCCCCCCTCAAAAAACAAAATTTTTAAGCTAAAAAGATTAATTTTTTACACAAAAGTTGATCTTCCAACCCGAAAAATATAAATGTTCAAACGCAAAAAAAAAGAATCAATTTTCAACAAAAAAATTAAATTTTTATCGAAAAAGATGAAATTTCCACCAAAAGGAATGAATTTCTAACCAAATGAAAGCAAATTATTACGACAGTAATATGAATTTTTTAAGCGCGATCGTTCTGTTCATAATCTCGACCTGACCATTAGCTTGGGGGGATCCCGTTGCTATCTTAATGTGTTCTACATCAAAATCGCGCATAAAGGACTTGAACTCTTCAGACGTAAAACACGTTCCTTTGTCGGACACAATTCTCTTCGGTTTACTGTAATACGAGAAGTAATTTTTCAGTTTGCGAATTGCCTCGTGAGACGTAGTTGACTTCGAAGGGAACAATTTCGTGAATTTGGTAAAGCCGTCGATAACAACGAGGATGTGTTTTTTGCCCGGAACTCTAGCGTCCGCGATCGTGACATGGTCTATGTGAACGGTGTCAAAAGGTTTTGATCCTTTCGGAATACTCGCAATCTTTCCTTCGGTCTTACCTCGCACTGGGTTATAGGCAATGCATTTGAAGCAGTTCATGACATGATCCGCGATTTTTTTTCGTAACTGAGGAAACCAATACGACTTAGAGACAATGTCGTAAACTTTTTCTAACCCCATGTGGCCTAGTTGGTCATGATATTTGAACAAAATGCTCTTTTCCATGTCGGATGGAACGTAAAACAATAGTTTTTCCCCCATTTTACGATATACTACACTGTTGCGCATTTCAAAGAGTTTAATTTCTGTTTTCTCGAGCTCACTTTTGAGCTTTTTGATCTGGCTATCCAAATTTTGTGCGATTGTCAGATTGGTTTCGAATGCATTGTCTTCCACCACCGCAATAAATTCGCAACGACTCAAACCGTCGACGTGCGTCATTCGCGTCCCCATCCTGTGTTCAGTCGTGTAGTCATAGTTTTGGAGTTCTAAAACCCAACGTGAAATTCGCTGGTTGATTTCGTGCTTTTTCAGAGCCAAGGTCAAGGAATTGCAATCAGTTACGATTTTAAAAGGAATGCCATACAAGTATATGCGAAACCTTTTTAGCGCGTAAATAATGGCTAACATTTCCAATTCAAAGCTGTGATATTTACTCTCGGTATTCGTCGTGCGTTTAGAGAAATAGAATACCGGACGAAACTTTCTATCTGAGCCTTTTTGAAATAAGATCGCCCCAAAGCCTCGAGAACTGGCATCGCAATGAAGTTCGGTTTCGGCGTTCGGATTATAAATTGCTAAGATCGGGGCTTTTGTCAAATCATCTTTAAGTTTCTCAAACGCCTCAATTTCCTTCTCGCCAAAAGTGAATCTAGCGCCCTTTCTTAATAAATCATAAAGAGGTTTTGCGATCACCGAAAATGCCTCAATAAACTTGCGAAAATAAGATGCAAGACCAATAAAACTCTGTACGTCTCTAATACCTTGCGGTATTGGAAAGTCTCGAACTGCTTGTATACCACTATCTGTCGGCCTCACCCCATTTTCAGAAACTCTATACCCGAGAAAATCAACCTCAAGTAGAAAAAACTGACATTTTTGCAATTGCAATTCTAAACCGTTTTCGCCTAAAAGTCTAAATACTTTCCTTAATACTGCTAAATGACCTTCGATAGTTTTGGTTGCAACAAGGATATCGCCCATATATACCGCGACATCGCCTGACTCGATCAGATCCTTCAAGATAAAATTGACAACCTTTTGAAAATGTTTCGGCGCGACTTTTAGCCCGAATGGCATTTTCAAGTATTCGTATTGCCCAAAAGGTGTTACAAAAGAAGTGAATTTGATCGATCCCTGCTCCATATCTACTTGATGGAATCCATCTTTTAAATCAAGGCTTGAATAGTATTTTTTATCTCGCAAAATGTCAATTTGATCTTCTATCAACGGGAGTGGATAATGGTCAGATACGAGGTATTTATTGAGAGTTCTGTAATCGATACACATTCGGGTTTTGCCGTTTTTTTTCGTCGTGAGTACAACGGGTGATGCATATTCGGAATTGCTTGGCCTTACTATTCCCCGCGCGAGTAAATCATCAATGATAATTTTCAGTTTGTTTTTCTCTGTGAAAGATAAGCGGCGAGGAGATGAATGAAACGGTTGGTGATCTTTTAAACGCAATTTTAATTCCGATTTTTCTTTGGGATTTCCCGGTCTCTCAGTGTTGACATAATTTCTCAAAAACGTGCTTTCTAATTCTTTTTGAACTTTATAATCAATTTGCGGATTAATATTCAACATTTTGCCTGGCTCAATTTGTTCAACTTCAATTTGCATGATATCCTCTACCTGTTTATCAATGAAATGCAGCTCGTTTACTATCCCTTCCGGTTCCGCGGAAACTTCCTTTAGAGCCGCGAGCCCAAAACCAAAAATTCGAAAAGTGTCTCGCCCCAAAATTATCGGAGTGGTCATCGTATCGTTTCTAACAACGAGCATCTCGATTTCGTGAGAACTGCCGTTAATTGTACACAAAGCTTTAGTTTTTCCTAACATCTCTAGTTGTGAATCGTTCACGCCGTGATATCTATGCGTCGAATTGTCTACCCTGCTCACGAAATCATCGTGAATAAACTTGCTTTTGATAAAACTTATCGGACTACCGGTGTCCAAAAGGGCCTGTAACTTTATTTCGAAAGTATCTTCTTCGTTCGCAAGACGCAGCATAATTTCCGGAAAGAAAGCATTCTCACTGTGATTTACCTTTTGAACAACATTTGAAATTTCATTATTGGATTTCTTGAATTTTCGCACAGGGCAGACTCGAATTGTATGTTCCGTGGACGCGCACTCGTAACAGGAACCCCTTGGCCTTTGCTCTTTGTTGCAAGCTAATGAAATATGTCCTAGTTTTCCGCAATTGTAACATCGTTTGTCTGGATACGTTTTGCCACCCTTGTCTTCTGATTTCGCTTTGTCCCGACCGCTACTCGTTTCTGCCGCGTCGAATCTAAACCCTCCCTTGGGCTCACTCGTATTTCTCAAAGCAGCCTGGCTTTTATTCAAAACACTAAGTTTTTTGTTTAAAGTTATATCTTCAAATGCACTAAGCAAACTTTCCTGTGATTTAAAATTTTGCATACGGGCTTGATCTCTCAAGTTTTCATCTGGAATGCCCTCAATTAAATAACAAATAAATTCAGCCTCCTCAATGTTCAATCTGTTAGCCAAGATTACTTTTTCATAAACGTATTCGCTAAATAATTCGTGACTCAACCAAATGCGCTTTTCGAACTGTTTTCTCAGTTGCAATTTACTTTTACGTGGGCAAAACATTTTTCTCAATTCATCTAATAGATCATCAATTGGTAATGTCAAGTGCTCTGGGCGCGAGTGAAACCAGGTTAGAGCTTTCCCTTTTAGTTTCGAAGTAACTATAATGCGCAATATGTCGTCGTTTAGTTCGTACGCGCGCGCGATCATTTTCAGCTGCTGCGACCAGCTGTCAAATTTGTCGCTATGGCCGTCGTATTGGCCCACCAACTCGCTTATCGAGTTGATAGATAATCGCGGGGTTAGGTCGCCGACTTGGCGCGCGCTCAACAGTGAACGCCCGCTAAAGTTGGCTTCGATCGGTAAAGATGGCGTCTGACTTACGTACAATGGTAACTGGATCCCCTCGGTAGTCCCCGTAGTCTCCGTCGTGATCCCCTGTGCTGCAACCTGCCCATTGGTTGTCGGTCCCCTCGCCGCCGTCAGCGCTCCTCCCGGTGATAGCGTTGCCTCCTGTGTCGATGTATGCGGCTGTGGTTGTATACGCGTCACTAACGTCTCTAGCTGTGACGTCAGCTTCTCCACCACCGCCTGCAAGCCGTCCATCTTTTGCTGCATGGCGTCTAGCTCCCCTCGGCTTCCCCCGGCTGTTCCATCATCGTTGTTGGCCTCGATGAACTCTTGTATTAGCTGCCCCTCTGGGTCCAACTCCTGCACCCGCCGCACCAATTCTGCCTTGTTTCCTGTGGTTAATGCTCCTCGCTCCTCCAGGAATCTCTTCAGGTCTTTCACTAATAGGCTGCTCGCCATGATTCTCCGATGCGCGATTTGCAAAGACGACAAGCCGCACGCCGCGTTTCGGCGCCGCCTCCGTCGCTCGATGCTTTCGCTATTCGTCCGTCACACTCACGAATTCCGTGCCCCGTAGCACTAGGATCACACCGAAATCGAAAGGCAACAAGCCGCACGTCCCGAAATGGCGGCGCTTCCGTTGCCCCTACGTCCTAGCCTCGGTCGTTTTTCTCACTAAGCTCGAAACTGGCCGAATCGAAATTTCACCGAAACTTTGCCCGAACACACTTCTCACATTAAGCGCGTGCACCAAGAAGCGCTCCTTTCCCGCCGAACACTATGCGAAGTCCCCCCGATGCGGACGATATGCTCGGATACCTTTTGTAGCACACGCGCACTCACCAGTCTACCCGCCTAAAATGTCGGAAAATTCGCACTTTCAACGTACCGATTTGTCAGGTTCTACGCACGTTAGGCTTTATCCCACTTCTGAAGTTGTAACAGGATATTCGGGGTCGGAATTTGTGAAAACACTTGTAATATTAACGGTATTTATTGAAATAGTAAAATAAGATACAAACGTCGGTCACTAAGGCTCGACACGAAGTGTCCTTCCTTTCTCCTTCCCGATACTTGCACGCCCGCGCCGCGCGCCGATCGCACGCTTGCGCATGCGTCCATTCCCACTCCCGGCCCGCAGGCCGCCACACGTGCATACATATACTCATGCTCTCCACTCATATACTTTACAATACTTAAAAAAAATTTTTTAATTTTTAAAATTTTTCAGTTTTCAAAAATTTTAATAATTTTTTAACTTTTTAAAAAATTTCCAAAATTTTTTACAATTCGCAAAATTTCAAAAAATTTCAATAACTTTCAAACTTGAAAAAAAATTTCGAAGTTTTTTGTAATTTGCAAAATTTTCAAAAGTTCCGAAAATTGTAATAATTTCTAAGCTTTGAAAAAAAATTTTAAAATTAAAAAAACTTTTAAGACTTCGAAAAATTTCTAAAAATTTTAATAATTACAAAACTTCACAAATCACAACTTCCAAGATTTTTGAAATTTCCAAAAATTTTAATAATTTCAAAACTTTTTAGAAAAATTTTAAACCCTTAAGAGATTTTTGAATTTCTTAAAATTTATTAAAATTTTAATCATTTCCAAAAATTTTCAGTTTCCAAAATTTCTATTAATTTCTGCTTTTCAAAAAATTTCCAAAATTTTTTACAATTTGCAAAATTTTTTAAAAATTGTAATAATTTTTCAATTTAAAAAGAAATTCAAAATTTGAAGAAAATTTTTTAATTTGTTTAAATTGTTCACTATTTCTGAAATTTTCAATAATTTCATTATGTTCTAAGCTTCTTAAAAAAAAATTTTGAAGTTTCAAAAAATTTCAAAATTTTTTTAAACTGAAAAAAATTTGAAATTTGGAAATTTGCGGAAAATTTTAAAAATTTTCAGTTTCTAAATTTTGCAATTTCCAAAACGTTCAATAATTTTTAAACTTCTTAAAAAAATTTGAGACTCGAAAAATTTCAAAATTTTTTAGTTTCCAAAAATTTTAATAATTTCTAAGCTTGTGAAAAAATTTCCAAAATTTTTCACAATTTGCGAAATTTCTAAAGATTTTGATAATTTCCAAACTTTAAAAGAAATTAAAAATTTTAAAAAAATTTTTTAATGTTTAACATTTGTAATTTTTAACAAATTTTATTAATTTTCACTTTTCAACAAATTTTCAAAATTTTTCACAATTTTCAAAACTTCTACGATATTTCGAATAATTTTTAAATTAAGAAAAAAATTAAAATTGCAAGAAAATTTTTAAATTAAAAAAATTTTTTACTATTTCTAACATTTTTAATAATTTTAATAAGTTTCAAACTTTAAAAAACATTTTAAACTTGCAAAATACTTTCGAAATTTTTTTAAAGTTGAAAAAAATTGTAAATTTGACAATTTTCAGAAAATTTAAAAAATTTTTTAAATTTCGAAATTTACCAATTTCCACAACTTTCAAAATTTGCAGACTTTTTAAAAAATTTATGTCTCGAAAAATTTCAAAATTTTTCAGTTTCCAAAAATTTTAATAATTTCTAAGCTTTTAGAAAAATTTTCAAAATTTTTCACAATTTGCAAAATTTCCAAAAATTTTGATAATTTTTAAGTTTAAAAAAAATTGAAAATTAAAAGAAAACTTTTAAATTTCCAAAATTGTTTAAAATTTCCAAAAATTTTAAAGATTTCCATACTTGAAAAAAATTACAATTTAAAAAAAATTTTTTTATTTCCAAAAATGTTCACAAATTGCAAAATTTCAAAAAGCTTTAGTAATTTTCTAAATTAAAAAAAATTTTAAAATTTCAAAATAAAAAAAAATATAAAAATTTTAATAATTGTAAAAATCCTGCAGTTCCAAAAAATTTGATTAATTTCCACTTTTCAACAAATTTCTAAAAATTTTTCACAATTTGCAAAATTTCCAAAAGTTTTAATAATTGCTAAACTTTAAAAAAAATTAAAAATTAAAAAAAATTTTTTTTCTAATTTTTCACAATTCGCAAAATTTCCAAAAACTTCAGTAATTTCCTAAATTTCAAAAAATTTGAAAATTTTTTAAATTTCCAACAAAATTTCTAAAAATTTTCATAATTACCAAACTTCACAATTTACAATTTTCGAAAACTCCAAAAATTTTCATGATTTCAGAACTTTCTGAAAAAATTTAAAACTTGCAACACATTTTAAAATTTTCACAATCTCCAAGAACTTAAATAATTTACTAAGATTTAAAAAATTGTAAATTTTTTAAAAATCAAAAAAATTTTCAAAATTTCTCAATTTCGGAACTTGCAAAACTTTTAATAAATTTCTAACTTTTTAAAAAAGTTTTAAACTTTAAAAAAATGTTCAAGATTTTAAAAATTTATAAAAATTTTCATAATTTCCAAATTCTGTAAAGTTTCCAAAAATTTTTATAATTTCTAAAGTTTTAAAAAATTTCTAAATTTTTCAGAATTTGCAGAATTTTCGAAACTTCTAAAAATTTAAATAACTACCAAACTTTACAATTTACAATTCTAAAGGTTTTAGAAATTTACAAAAATTTCAATAATTTCCGAAGTTTTTAGAAAAATTTAAAACACTTGAAAAATTTCAAAATTTTAAAAAATTTATTAAAATTTAAATAATTTTCAAAATTTTACAGTTTCTAAAAAATTTAATAAATCTTGAACTTTTTAAAAAATGTTTAAAATTTTTCACAATTTGCAAGATTTCCAAAAGTTTTAATAATGTTCAAATTTAAAAATAAATTAAAAATTAAAAGAAAATTTTTAGATTTCCAAAATTTTTCACTATTTCTAAAATTTTGAATAATTTTTAATAAGTTTCAAATTTCTTGAAAAAATTTCGAACTCTCAAAAAATTTCAAAACTTTTCAACACTTAAAAAAAATTAAAAATTTGGAAATTTTTGAAAAATAAAAAAATTTTCACAAGTTCTAAATTTCGAAATTTCCAAAACTTTCAATAATTTTCAATCTTTTTTAAAAAATTTAAGACTCGAAAAATTTCAAAAGTTTTTAGTTTGCAAAAATTTTAATGCGAAACTTTTCGAAGTTTTAGAAGTTTTTTTTAATTTTAAAATTTTTTTTAAAAAGTTTAAAAATTATTACAATTTATGGAATTTTTAAAAATTTTGCAAATTTTACAAAATTTGGGAATTTTTTTTAAGTTTAAAAGTTATTACAATTTTTGTAAATTTTTCGAATTGTAAAAAATTCCGCAAATTTTTTGAAAATTTCATAAATTATTTTTCTGAACACTAAAAAATTTTGAAAATTTAAAATTTTTTTCTAATTTGTATATTTTTAAAAGTTTTGAAATTTTTAAATTTTTTGAGTGTTTATAATTTTTCTAAAAAAGTTCGGAAATTATTAAAATTTTTGGAAATTGCGAAAATCTTGAGAATTGTGAATTCTGAAGTTTGGTAATTACTAATACTTCAAGAAATTTTTAAAATTTTGCAAATTCTGAAAAAATTTGGAAATTGTTTGAAAAGTTTGGAAATTATTTAAATTTTTGGAAACATTACAAATTTGAAAATCATTAAAATTTTCATAAATTTTTTTGAAATTTTGAAAATTTTTAATTTTTTTAAAAGTTTCAAATTATTTTTAGAAGTTAAGAAATTATTGAAAGTTTTGGAAATTTCAAAATTTAGAAATTTGAAAAAATTTTTAAATTTTTCGAAAATTCCAAAATTTTATATTTTTTCAAGTTATAAAAACATTTTAAAATTTTTTGAAAGTTTCAAATCTTATAAAAAAGTTTAGAACTTATTAAAATTATTAGAAATTTTAGAAATAAAAAATTAATTTTGAAATTTTTTGAATTATAGGAAATTATTTAAGTTTACGAAGATTTTGGAAATTGTAAATTTTGAAGTTTTGTAATTACTAAAATTTTTAGAAATTTTTCGTAATTTTTGAAAATTTTGAAAATTTTGAAATTTTTTGAAATTTAGGAAATTACTGAAGTTTTTTAAAATTTTGTAAATTCTCAAAAATTTAGAAATTGTTTGAAAAGTTTGAAAATGATTCAAATTTTTGAAAACTAAAAAATTCGAAAATTATTGAAATTTTTATGAATTTTTTGAAATTTTGAAATTTTTTTAAAGTTTTGAATTTTTTTCAAAAGTTTGGAAATTATTACAAGTTTTAGAAATTTTCCAATTTAGAAATTTAAAAAATTTTTCGAAAACATCCAAGTTTGGAAATAATTCAAGTTTTTTGAAACTTCAAAACTTTGAAAATGATTAAAATTTGTATTTTTTTTTTATTGGAAGTTTTGGAAATTTCAAAATTTCGAAATTTAAAAGAAATTAAAAATTTTTCGTCAATTTCAAAATTTTATTTTTTTTTAAATTTCAGAAAATTTTGAAATTTTTTGAAAGTTTGAAATTTTTTAAAAAAGTTTATAACTTATTGAAATTATTGGAAATTTCAGAAATAGTGAAAAAAATTTCAAATTTGTTGAATTTCAGGAAATTACTTAAGTTTTCGGAAATTGTGAAAATTTAAAATTTTTTTAAAAAGTTTCAAAATTATGGAAATTTTTGGATTTTTTGGAAATTTTAGAAATTGTGAATTGTGAAATTTGGTAATTATTAAAATTTTTCAAAATTTTTTGTAATTTTTCAAAATTTTTTTAATTTTAAAGATTTTAAAATTTTTTTAAATTTTGGAAATTTTGAAGTTTTTGAAAATGTTGAAAATATTCTGAAAAATTTAGAATTTGTTTGAAAAGTTGGGAAATTATTCAAATTTTTGGAAACTAAAAAATTTAAAAATTATTGAAATTTTTATAAATTTTTGGAAATTTTGAAAAATTTGAAATTTTTTAAAAGTTTAAAATTTTTTTGAAAAGTTTGGAAATTATTGAAAGTTTTGGGAATTTCGCAATTTAGAATTTTAAAAAATTTTTCAATTTTTAAAAAATTTTTAAATTTTTTGAAAATTTTTAAATTTTAGAAAGTTTGGAAAGTTGTTTTTTCTGAAAGTTTTTTAGCTTTAAAACTTGAAATTTTCTTGAAATTTTTCGAAAAATTAAAAATTATTTAAATTTTTGGAAACTTGAAAATTTTAAAAATTAGAATCTCTTTTTTGATTTTTAATTTCTTTTAAAATTTAGAAATTTTGAAAATTTTCAAATATTTTAAAATTTAGGAAATTACTGAAGCTTTTGGAAATTTTGCAATTTGTGAGAAATTTTGAAAATTAAAATTTTTTTTTTTAATTTCTTACTTTTTTTAAAGTTTGTTAATCATTAAAATTTTTGGAAATTTTGAAAAATTTTGAAAATTAAAAAATTTTCTTTTAATTTTTAATTTTTTTTTTAGTTTAAAAATTATTAAGATTTTCGGAAATTTTGCAAATTGTGAATAATTTTAGAAATTTTTTTAGAACTGGAAATTAATAAAATTTTTGGAAACTGAAAAATGTTGAAAATTTTGGAAATTTTCATAAATTTTTTGTGTTTGAAATTTTTCTAAAATACTTCTAAAGTTTGGAAATTATTTGAATTTTTAGAAATTTTGCAAATTGTGAAAAATTTTGAAAATTTTTTGAAAAGTTTATAAATTATTAAAATTTATTGAGTTTAAAATTTTTTTTTTAAAGTTTAAAAATTATTAAGAGTTTTGGAAATTGCGAAATTTCGAAATTAAAAATTTTTTCAAATTTTTCAATTTTTCTGAAGTTTTCAGAATTTTTGAAATTTTTTAAAAGTTTGAAATTTTTTTAAGAAGTTTGGAACTTATTAAAATTATTGAAAATTTTAGGAATAGTGAAAAATTTTTAAAATTTACAAATTTTCTTTCAATTTTTTCTTAAATTAAAAAATTATACAAATTTTTGAAAATTTCGGAAATTTTTCGAAATTTTGCAAATTTTTTGAAAAGTTCAGAAATTATTAAAATTTTTGGAAACTGAAAAATTTTGAAAATCATTGAAATTTTTTGAAATTTTTCGAGTGTTTAAAATTTTTCTAAAAAGTTCGGAAATTATTACAATTTTTGGAAATTTCAAAAATTTTTAGAATTGTAAATTTTGAAGTTTGGTATTTATTAAAATTTTCAGAAATTTTACAAATTTTGCAAATTCTGAAAAATTTGGAAATTGTTTGAGAAGTTTGGAAATTATTCAAATTTTTTTAAACTGTGAAAAATTTGAAAATTATTAAAATTTTTATAAATTTTAGGAACTTTTGAAAATTTTGAAATTTTTTGAAAGTTTCAACATTTTTTTTAAAGTTTGGTAATAATTGAAATTTCTATAAAGGACCCCGTACAAAATACATTAAAAAATGTCCCTGTGAAGTTTTTCCAAACTAAGATATTTCATAGTTTTTGGTGTCCTGATCACGAAAATTCATGTTAAAGAGTGAAAAATGGACAGTTTTTTTTTTTAAACGGCTTAAGTGTCAATTGTCATGCAGCAATGAA